>SNQJ01S0029481.1:52433-64425 GCA_010110895.2 Picea sitchensis | reverse complement strand
GGCCCCGTTTGGGTAAGTTAGTACATCAACTTCCTGGGGTCGTAACTTTTGCATACGATCTCCATTTTAGGCGTGTGATAGCTCGTTGGAAAGGTATCGTTGAGGAGATTCATTTTGGGGGCTCAATAATGCCTTCAGCTATCATTGAGCACCTCGATCTCAAAAAACCTTCATTTAGGCCCTCAAAATGGCCCCGGAAGTTAAACCTGCTAAAAATAGTAAATTGCCAAATTTGCCAGAAAACTGTTTTGAGCCGATCGAAAAAGGTGGGTGGCCACCGATATCCACCTGGATCATGAATAGACGTCTTTTTGGTGCTAGTTTACCCCTTTTTCGAACTGACTAGACTACCTTCCAAAAAGGTACCCCAGTGGAGTCTCCTTTACTCTTTTTCAAACTCTCTAAAAATGAAAAACGTCAAGCTTACCTTCGCTAGGCTCATTAAAATTACATCGAAGGATGTTATCATTGGGTCTTATTAATCGCATTTGCATTCTTGCATCTTTGGCCTAATTTCGTCTCCATGTTGCTCTCAACTGAACCATCTGAAGCATGCCTTATAGCGCAAGCCTTGTAGCACTTTGCCTTTGCGTCTTGACACCTTGACCCCTGGAAGAATTTTCTTGAGTGTCCTTTTCCTGCATATGTCTCCTTGCTCTGAGCATCAGTGTGTTCCTTACACTTGGAACTAGTATGTCTACGAAACTCGTTCCTCCTTTGTAATGTAGCATTCTTTTATTCTTTTTCAATCTTTCCAAAATTATTGAAAAAGAAAAAAAAAAATCAAATATACCCCAAAAAGAGAAATGGAAAAGTATTTTCTTTTGTTGACAGCATAATGAGTTTCCCTTGGACAAAGCACATCCTTCTATTTTTTTGTCAAGATCTGGGATTTAATATGACCTTAGGAAATTGTTCTCGCTACATAGAGTTGTGTTCTCCTCCGTTTGGTTATCCTTACAAACATATGGAGAGTTTGCGTTGCCTCCTGCATCGTAAACTTATGTCAATGCCATGTTTCCTGAGTCTCATCATTTGTCATTCTTTTGTCCAAGGGAATTTTTACTAAACATGAGTCGTCCCTTCTGCAGTTTGTCTCATGTCCCCATGCCCGGCCATCCTAAAAATCCAATCAAGTCCTTGATCAAAATCCATGAAGTTCTTTGCCTGATTACCGAGATCCTCTTGTCTGTTCCCGACGAGCCGTCAAATACCTATGGGTAATGAAGTTGTACACTCATCTTACACTCCTACCCAAGTTTTGAAGATCTTGAATTTGTTGCTTGAGCTCTGAAGGCCTCATCTCCATCCATTAGGCATCATGGATTCTTGAAGATGGATACTATACATGTATATCTTTTGATTTTTGAGATGTAGATCCGTTGTGTATTTCTCACGGCTTCACTTTATATAGCTATATGACATGGATCTATAGTGTATTTGATTGGCAGCCATGATTTTATTTCATCCCGAGCATGGGTATGCCCGCCTCGGTGAGACAAATTGTTATTTTTGCAGATGGAACCTCCCAAACTCTGGTCCCTGGGCTCACTCACTTTGTACGTTGGTGAAGATTTGTAATGTATTTTGGCCATCATATGCTCTTCTGACCTCACACATTAGGGGGCATATGTTATAACCCTGAATTGCACCAGACCTGCATACCTGGCATCAGGCCATCTTACTTTCTATCTTTTCCAAGCCATCATTGAACAGCTCTTCTAAAAAACTATGCTTTTAAAGATGTACTCTAGTTGCACCACTATAGCCCGTGTACACACTCTAGCTGCACCACTACTACCCGTGTACACATGCTAGCTGCACCATTACAGCCCGTGTATACTCACAAAAATGCGCGAAAAAGAAAAATTGCGAAGGGATACGGGCGTTTGGGATGTTACCTAACCATTTGACTGCCCATAGCCAGTCACCCAACCGTTACTATCTATTTTGGCCTATAAAAGAAGGGGTTGGGGTCCCATTCCAAGAGGGAAGCACGAGAGCAAAGAAACTCTACCCATTTTAGTATTCCCCCTTTGCCCCAATATTTTGTAGCCAGAATTCCCTTTTCCTCCATTGCAAACCATTGCCATTTCCCTAGAGAGGACTGGAGAGGAGAAGGATACGTGGAAGCAGTTGGTGCATGGTGAAGAGGAGCCCAGACCAGGTTAGATGAGCAGTCATCAATCTCATTGTAAGTAAACTTTGTGATTCTAATAAAAGGAATATTTTTTCTGTCCCTCCATATGATGTGTCTAATCTTCATATTTGATTTATGTTTTATTAGGACATATAACCCACTAATTCATATATGAAATGCATGTTCGTAGTTCTTTGTTTGTCTATATATGAATGCAGGTTAGCCTTGGGAGGAGACTTGTAGTCGAGGAGCAATCGAATGCAAAAGGATCGAAATCGGACATGGGGTTTAAGGTAGAGTTACCAGATCTTCTTACTTGTTATTTCATGCATGAATGTGGGGTACAGTCGGGGTAGTTATAAAAGTAGGAGACTTTTAGACGGTTAGATCCACCTACATGTTGAACCCTAGTTTATTCCATAGGGGGGTTGTTATCAAACAAACCAGTAGGTGCGAACACTAACAAATCTCCCTAGATCCACCTGGATCTAGAACAAAACACACCAGAACATGATGCTTTCCTTAAGTTTTAAATATTGAATTTACTAACTAAAGAGGGATGGGTGACATACCATTTAAATTTCGCTTCCTCTCACCATCGCCATCCTAGCTCCGTTCCAACGCTCATATAATGATGAACCTACAAAATAACACAACCAACCAAAGTGATAGTAATAGCATAAACTCAATATAAACCTATGTATGTGATCAAGGAATCATACAATAAAACACAAGCTTTATAGGAAAGAATCATATTACTATATCATATTAAATGTGAAAGAGAGATTACAACCATGGCCTTGATGTCGTAAGGTCCCTTCCAACTGTCCTTCGTTCCCCACACACTTCCATTCCAAGAATTCTGAGAGCACAGATCTGATAATATTCACAATCTATCTTGACAAAGGCAAAACTCAAAGACACTCCACCCAAACTAGTAATTCCAAGCCAAATCCAACTTAGCTCTTCTCCATGAGAGCTCCTCTCCTTTTATAAGATGAAGAGGATAAGGTGAGGAGGTTAGGATGATCCCACTAAATCATGAAAGTGAGTAAGATCCAAACCATTTAGATGCCACCTCACCATGGAAGTTTCTCTTTCTAGAAGTTTTGAGAAAACGCTCGGTTTTCCCACATGTAATCATTCTCGCACCCTGCCTATAGAGAAGACTGTGAACTCCTCGTAACCTAGCTATGATGCAACCTGCGAGAATTAGGCAATCGCGCACCCTAGCTATAATGCAGCCTACGAACTTCCTTTTTTATAGGGTTTTTACAAAGGAAAATGCAACTTCTTTTCTCAGGAAAAGTTCT
The DNA here is from genome assembly GCA_010110895.2 of Picea sitchensis. Taxonomy (NCBI): domain Eukaryota; kingdom Viridiplantae; phylum Streptophyta; class Pinopsida; order Pinales; family Pinaceae; genus Picea; species Picea sitchensis. The sequence goes on along the minus strand of SNQJ01S0029481.1, from coordinate 60,972 downwards.
TCTCCCTTCTCTCTTCAGGAACTTAGGCCACTGACCCCTCTATAGGCAACAGATAGGTTTACATCACTAACGGTCATAGGGATGATGAAAATAATGTGTAACATGGGTTTTCCCGCTATAAGCACCAAGTCCAAGCCAAGCAACGTTGGATATGGTGTTTTGTCGTCCACTATTTCAATTACTTCAAATTTGCTTTAGTGCACACCCCATATAGGTATATCGTCACTCCTTTTAGTCTACCAATTGGTAGGACTCTGTGCTGGTTTGCTAGTTTTAGTTAAACTGGTGAATATCCTAATGTGGGTTCTCCCATACATTGCAATGTCTTCTTTGGTAATACATTAACTTCATATCCTAGATCCAATATGATATCTCCCATGTTGAAATCTCCGATGTTGGCATTCAGTCTGAATTCCCTACTTGTTCTTCTCCTTGTATGGAGGTGATTGACTGTCTTTTGTTCTAATTTTCCTTCTGTCTCTCTACTATTAAAATATTGTGTAACTGCAAAGAATGTTCTTATCCCCTTTTGTGGATAAAGATAAAATATATATTTATTATTGATTAGATCAATCCCCTTTTGTGGATTGATCATGTCAAGCATTGTAATTGACCAAAACCCCTTTTGCGGATTGGTCAACCCCTAATTGTACTAGGAATAATGAGAAGTTGGCCCCCAGATTAAATAAAGGTGGTTCTAACCACCCAAAATGAGAAGTCGGCCTTGCCAATGAAAAGGCACTTATGTTCACACCTGCCAGATTGTATAAATAAGAGAGGTCGGTGCCTCATTTAGACACACACTCACTTTTTCATCAGACCGCAAGTTTGGAGCTACAGTTAGAGAAGAAGGAAGAGAGAGAGAGGCTCATATCTGGGAGAGGAATTTTTGTATTGCTTGGTTCATTGTCCTGGCATTGTATTGGCTATCTATATTAAGGAAGTTTTGTTGGGTTTTCTTCCCCATGAGGGTTTCCCAGGATAAATGTTGTGTACTCTTGTGATTGTGTTTCTCTCAGTGATCCTATATATGTTATTGTTATCTAGTAAATTGAAAGTAACCTAATAATAGCAAAAACTTTAACATGGTATCAGAGCTAAGCTGAAGAGAGCATCTTTCACAGGAAAAAGAAAAACGCCACTGTTGTCGTACATGCAAATTAGGGATTTTTATTGAAGAAGAATTTCAGCCCCAAATCCATCTAGAAAGGTGTTCCCTACCTCAAGGAACATTTTTGGATCCTCAGTGCAATTTTTCAGTGGCTAGATCTCCCGAAAAGTGAAACCCTAGTTTTCACAAAGTACCAGAAGTACCAGAAAACTAGAAGTACCAGTGTACCAGAAGTACCAGAAAAACAGAAGCACCAGTCTAGAAATCCACAGATCAAGTTTGGAGGGGTAAAAGTTGGATTTTCTGAAATCTAAATACACCAGGCTACTCACCTCAGTCCAGCGCATCTTTTGGTGAGTTCATTTTTCAGACCCAAGAAATTTGATTTTTTTATTATTTCTATAGCCCGGAGGGCTAGGGTTTCTACTACAAGAAAGAATGGCTACCAGCATGAGGGTAGAAGACAGACTGGAAGGATCTAGAAACTTCAAATCTTGGAAGCATAAGTTGTAGATTATTCTAGACGAGAATGATCTCCTAGAACATGTTACAGTGGGTGTACCAGAACCAGATGAAGAAGAGAAAAAGACCAAGCATAAGAAGAATGAAAATAAAGAAAATAGAATCATGTCAGATTCAGTAAAGGATCACTTGATCCCTCATATATCCAAACTACAGACAGCAAGGCAAATGTATGAAGCACTCAACAGGTTATATGAAAGTAAAGACATTAGCCAGAATCTTACCTTAAGAAAACAACTTCGTAATATGAAGATGGAAAACTCAGAATCTCTCACATCCTATCTTATGAGAGTTTCTCAGATTAGAGATCAGCTTGCAACTATTGGAGATGTCATTAGTGACAAAGAGCTTGTAACCAGAACCCTAAATGGGTTTCCAACATTTTGGATTCCTTTTGTACAAGGAGTGTGTGCAAGAAGCAAGTTACCCAAGTTTTATAAGTTATGGGTAGATTGCACACATGAAGAATCTAGACTTCCAAACTAATAAAAGGGATTAATTGTTGACGAAGAGAAATCTCTTACAGCTCAAAAGAACAAAAGAAGTTCCTTCAGGAAGAACAATAAAGAAGCTAACTCTGTAAAAGTTCCAGATAAGAAGAAAGATGTTTCAAAGATCAAATGCTACAACTGTCAAAAGTTGGGACACTTTTCCTATGACTGTCCTCAAGGAAAAGGGAAAATAAAGTATCAAGCACATGTGGCAAAGGAAGAATATCCTCCCTCAAAGAAAGCTTTAGCAGAAATTGAGGGTTATGTACTTTAAGTTGAAGATAGTTGATCTGAAGAAAGATAGCAAATGGTGGAGTCTATGGAAACTCCCCACACAAACACAAAAGATAAGTATTCATGTTTATTTCTAGTATCTTGTTTACTTTAATATTTTATCATTGCAAGTTAGATATTTTTGTGAGACTGTTAATTAACCTCGTTTTACTTCAGTATCTATGTAGACTTGTGAAGGAAATATCAAAGAAGAGGATGAAGAAAGAGATAAAATATTTATTTCAAGTATGATCACTCATGAGAGTGACAAAGAAAGCATACTGTAAGTAAGTGTACAAGTCTCGGAAGAAATAACTTATGCTATGAATTATAGAATTTAGACAGCATGAGAAGGACATATGATATGGTGATAGTCAGTAAAGACCAGACAATATCCAGTATTTATATAGGAGCGGGGGGCTCCTAAAGATGTAGAACAGAAATGTTCAAGATGAAGAAAAAGATGGATACTCAGATATAGTGGATGAGATGCAGGTAACTACAGGTTGCTCAAGTACCGTTCTTATAGATGTAGAGGGAGCAGGTTAATCTAGTATGAAGTCATAAAGAAAGAAATGTTCGAACTCAAGAAGGAACCCAGGGTATTACAGAAGAAGAACTTCAAGGATGATTATTAGAAGCTATTAGTTTGGTGCAAGAGGGAGCCATGTCTCCGATTTCGAAATGGAGGATCGTGATTTGATGCAGTTAGGAAAGAAGATGGATGGTGCCCAGTAGATGGGTAGCATGGTATTATACCATGGAAAGAGTTTGGACCATAAGATATTTTTTCAGATCCCATAGCTAGACCTTCATAGAGAAGGAGAAAGAGAAAAGACCTTCATAGAGAAGGAAAGAGTAATCCCACAGGTAGACCTTCATAGAGAAGGAAAAGAGAAGAGACCTTTGTAGAGAAGGGGAATGAGAAATTTTCCGAGGTTGGCCTATGTCCAAGTGTTGATTTTTGGATACTCTAGGGACATGCTAGAATACCCTCGTAGAGAGGGGTGTGACCACCTTCGTAGAGAGGAATGTGGATGTTTCTCCAAGGGGCAGCGGGCAGATACTCTCCTCTGGCCAAGGATTGAGTATCCTAGAACACAAACCTTGACCATGTGGAATGGTTAGTTGGATCTTAAGGTTTGTGTCATGATCCTGCGTGGATCATGGAAAAGGAGTCTAGTCTTGCCCAGTCTAACATCTTATCTTCTCTAGTTCATGTGGGATGACTAGGAGTGAAGCTATGGTAGTATTCCTCCCCAGTGGATGGGTGAGATAGATGACTACAAGAGAAGGGATAACATAAAAGGAATGGAAAAAATCATAGAATATCTTATGTGTGAAGATAAGAAAGAAGTCTCTTCTATTTGAAGAAGAAATAAAGAAAGAGTATCTTCTGCGCGAAGATAAAGAGAACAAAACTTCCGATGATTTATAGATATGTCAGTCAGTGATCATGATGCCAGATGACCAAGTGGATTATATTGATGCCTCATGTTATCCAGTTGATGATGTTACCCAGTTGATGATGTTTCCCAATTGATGATATTATCCAGTTGATGATGTTGCTCAGTTGATGATGTTATCCAGTGGATGTTGCTACCTAGTTGATGTTGACATCCAGTGACCTGTCAAAAGATAAAGAATATCCTACTTGTTAAGAGGGAGTGTTAAAATATTGTGTAACTGCAAAGAATATTCTTATCCCATTTTGTGGATAAAGATAAAATATATATTTATTATTGATTAGATCAATCCAATTTTGTGGATTGATCATGTCGGGCATTGTAATTGACCAAATCCCCTTTTGCGGATTGGTCAAACCCTAATTGTAATAGGCAGAATGAGAAGTCGACCCCCATATTAAATAAAGGTGGTTCTAACCACCCAGAATGAGAATTTGGCCCTGCCAGTGAAAAGACACTTATGTTCACACCTGCCAAATTGTATAAATAAGAGAGGTCAATGCCTCATTTAGACACACACTCACTTGTTCATCAGACCGCAAGTTTGGAGCTGTAGTTAGAGAAGAAGGAAGAGAGAGAGAGAGGCGCATCTCTTGGGAGAGGATCATCTTCCTCTCATATGTTGTGTGTAGGATTTCCTCAATCTGCTTCACAGCCCGAAGATCCTTTACCTCTTCCTCGTCCCTTGCCAAGCCTTCCCTCACGGATACGGCTCTCTTCTTGGTATTCACCTTGTATTGGTAGGGTACTTCGCTATGCGTCTTTACAGTGGTCACCAAGATCCACTTGATCTATTCATCATCCATCATGATCGGTTCCAAGGGTTCCTCCTTATTTCCCTTAACCTTTCCTCCTTTCATTTATCCTCTTTCTGTCAGTGCTTCCCCCCTTCCCCCATGCACGCAGGGAAATTTAGCTATCTAACTCCATTGTCATTACACCTTTGTTGTATAGAAGTATCTTAATAGAAGTATACAGTGATCTAATGTACCTTCCTCGAGGTCCTCACAGAAACTCTTTCTCTGTTGCATTGTACGACTTCGCTATGTCTATTGCAAACTTTGTTATAAATCCTGCCACAATACTGTCAAGCCAAAAGTCTACTACATGGGTGAATTTATTGTTCAACTAGTGTAACTTCTCAATCTGTATTGGGGTCCACTCTAACTGTTGGATCCAGTTTTTTGCATGGTTATCCTTCATCCTTATTATCCACTCCTGCAATAAATGTGGAAAATCACAGAAAAAGACTTCGTGTAAATCAGTAAACACATATTTCTCAAGATATTTGTAGGGTGTTATTCTAAGATTTATGTTATCTTTCTATGAAAACTCCAACTCTTTTGTCCTTAGCCAACTTTCGATCTCTGCTTTTGTGGGATTCCATGGTCTCAACATCCCCTTCTAGTGGCTCATTTCTCTTTGCCCTAATATTGTCTTGATCTGCCTCTGACAGACCTTCAACTTATCTCATCTACTCAATCCTCTTATGTTCCTACCAATGGAAACAGAACCATTTGTTGGCTACTCTATCCTATATCCTTTCTGAGTTTGTTGACCTAGGTTTCATATCTGTTAGGGTTTCCAACAAATCCTCTAAAACTATCGTCCCTCCTGGTAAACCAGAAGGCAACATAGTGCACAAGGTGCACTGTTTCGTCTCACCCAAGATAGTCTTAATGGGTGGCTACAATACTCATGTGTTTATGGCCTAGGATTAAGCAAGAGATCTAATAATTGTGTATTAAGAGTGCTTCTATAAATTATTAACGAAGTATACCATTATCATGATTTATGCAAGGAATATAATAACTCATTCAATTAGCACATCTATATCTACTGAGACAATAAAGAAATACATGCATTCAACTGCATAACACAGATGTTACCGTGGTTCACCCCCTCCTGGGCTATGTCCACAAAGATTTGGCTCTTATCTCTTTTATTATTGTCATTTTGTCATTACAACAACGTGCGCTTTACAATTCTCCTCCATCGGGTCGAGATCTATTATGAGGCAGACTAGATCGCACCAGGCTCCTCAGCCTGTGATCTAACCCTCAAGATCTACCCTCCCCTCGCCTCTCTAGCTCAACAACTTACAAAAGTAGGTCATACAACAAAATATTACATATAATTCGACTCTTTATAATAATGACTAGTCTCCAACCCCCCCTATGAGACCTAGGTATCTCTATTTATATGTTTCTGGCTCTTTGGCCATTACAATACATTACAAAAACCCTAACCCTAACGTCGTTAGGTATTCCATGCCTGCGGAAGTGATGTTCTTCCTTCCAGCTGTCACTTTCCTTGTGCATGCCTTATTTCCTAAAACCACCTTGCTTTCCACCTTGGTCTACTTCCAACAGAGGGAATACTTCCCGCTACTACCAAAACATCAACAATATCCTTCTGAACCAAGATCCTACTCTAGAGACTATCCTTTGCGAGAACAGTCTATACAGACTTTTCTATCAAGGACTAGCCAAAAGGTGAATGTGTTTTAAACCCCACCCCTCCAATGCCTTAGGGCTACACATGTTCTTCCACCTAACCCAATGTGACCCTTTAAATTCATTACTACCTTTTCCAAAGGAAATTATAACAAAACTTCCAAATTTTATCCATAATGCCTTTCAAAATATGCATAAGAGTATGACAATAAATAGGTGCCTCTGGGATTGACTTCACTAATATCATTCTTCCCCTTCTTGACAACCATCAATTGCACCATAGAGAAATTATTTTCTCAATCTTGGAGACCAAACACCACCAATTTTCCTTCCCGTAACAATTCGTCTTAAGAGTAAATCCTAGGTACTTAAGACCATCATTCAAGTCCAAGTGTTGATAAGGGAAATATATTTTGAATCCAATATCCTGATCCTCATTCATACCTGAAATAAGCAAAGCAGAATTAGCACCAATCACTTCCATTCTTTTAACATTATTAAATAACATAAGTAACTCATAAAATTGTGAACCTTCTCTATAAGACCCAAAGAGAAGTAAAAGAAAACCGTCCATGAAAAGAAAATGAGACATTTCTTCTCTCCCTATTCGAACACCCTATATTGATCACACCCTCCTAACCTCAAGTATTTACCTACTCAGTCCTTCTTCCACTAGAAGAAAAATATATGGTGATAGGGGGCATCCTTGCTTGAGCCCCATGGTAGGATTGGGAAAACTAGAGGCAACACCATTTATCAATATTGCAAAGGAAGAAGTAGTTACACATCACATTATCCACCTAACAAAAAGAAACAAGAATTCAATATGTAATAGCAATAATCAAAGATACATCCAATATACCTTGGCATACGCCTTTGATAAATCAAGATTGATTATTGTTGTTGGCATGTGAGAGAGTTTAATAGAGTGTAAACCCTCTTGTATTGTATCGTGGCCTCATGGATTTGTCTTCCTTGTATAAAACCAAATTGTTCAGTTGAGATGTACTCAGAAAGGATAGGATTCAATATTGTTGCTATCATGTTTGCAATAATCTTATACAAACAATTGCACAATGAGATAGGTCGAAACCTATCAAAAGACTCCAGGCATTCATGTTTGGGTATCAAGGAAATAAAGGTTGCATTGAGGCCACTGATCATCCTTCCATAAGTTCTTACTTCCTCCACTACTCTCAAAAAATCAAAGAACTCAATATAGAACTCCACCAACCACCCATCTGGTCTAAGACTCCTATCCTTCTTAAAATACTATAAGATAGAAAACAACTCCTCTTTAGTCATAGGCCTATACAAATACTCATTAAGCTCCTCATTAATCATTCTAGGAAAATAGCATATGACTTTTAAATGTTGGCCAAATTTTCCCTCTTTTGTTCCTTGTATATCCCTTCAAAGTGCTTGAACCCTAGTTCTACCGAACCTTTAAATCCTCTAACCTTAGTACCACCATGATATTGTAGCTCCAAAATAGTATTAATATTACTTTTATGATTGGCATAGGAATGGAGAAACTTAGTATTTTTATCCCCCAACTCTACATAGGTAGCTTTGCGTTTAATTTGTTAGTCTAACTCCTTATCCAAAAGTGATTTTGTCCTCTTTGCCTCAAGTTGTTTTAACCTAAGTAATTGATCCTCTCCAGAAGAGCCAAAAGAAAGTCTAGCTACCACCTCCTCCACTTCACTTTCCACTTCCACCAGAGTTTGATCTCAAGACGTGTACCTCTCCCCTACCCAAGCTGCCACTTTCCTCTTAACAATTTTTAAAGACAAAATGAATTGTTCACCTGCAGAAAGATCCAAAGATGAGTCAAATGGTTTCAAAATCTCCTTAACCAACCTATTCCTTTATCACCCCAGGATTAAACTTGAAAGGGGAACCTAGTTTGGAATCATCAAGTTCAAGTTCAAGAAAGATAGGGAAATAATTGCAACACCTATTCGAATAAATCCATGACCTGTAATGGGGCACCTTCTACAACAACATATTATGTACCATAAATCTATACAATCTTTTGAAAAATCCTTCCCTTATAGACCTATTATTGCTCCAAGTAGGACTCCTTTTTAATGGTTCCACATCTACTAGTCCACCAACTTCAATTCTATTAGAGAAAAACTCTGCAAGTCTATCAACCCTCACACTTCCCCCCAAGGCCTCTCTTTTGTTCATGGTAAAATTTAAATCCCCCCCCCC
>SNQJ01S0029481.1:40738-52401 GCA_010110895.2 Picea sitchensis | reverse complement strand
ACTATTGTCTCTCTTAATATGGCCCATAAACATTAAGCACGGTAAAGGACAACCCTAATCTTTTGCAAAATACCTATGTACACATACCTTAGGAGAAGGAAAAAGAATTTATCAATGAAAGGTTGTGATTCCACCCAATAATTAATCCCCCATACAGTCCATGAGAATCAACCACAAGAAAAACCCAATTACCCAAAAACTTCCTCAAGTTAATCACCAAAGGACCCCCCCTTCCCCATAGTCTCCTGAATCAATAGAAAGTCACGCTGGTTTAGATCCACCAGCTTCTTCAAGGCCAAATTATTGGCTTGGCCCCCCAACCCATGAATATTAATCGAGAGAATCTTCACGGAGGAATTGGGTAGGGGGCTCAGCGTACAATAAGGGCCTCGATTATGATTTTTTTTCATCCTTGGTTAATCTCCATAATGGCTTTCTCCTGCACCCATTTAAGAGTATACTTCCTTTATCTAATGTCCTAAAGGCCGAGCCCTGTTGTAAATCATGTCTATGAAGTATAAAGCTTGCATTATGAATTGTAATTATGTTTTATAGGCTGGTGAGCCAAGTTTATATAAGCTGGTGGGATTATGTGTTATTAGGTCGGAGAGCCTAAGAGTTAAGGCTGGGAGCCTGCTTTTGTATATGTAATCATGCAGAACATTAATAAAAATATAAACACCACTGCATGCAGACCGACCATGATGAATGAGTGATGGGGGACTAAGCTTCCATGGAGTGGGTAAGGAATTGGGGGTTGGAAGGTTGGGAAGAGAGGCTGAGTGTTGAGCCTAGGGGCTTAAGTCCTAGGGAATAATATTTTAATATTATTCCAAAAGCCATGTGAAAGGTGATGTTTTATCCTAAGTTCTTTGGAAGGATGAGTGACTTCCAAATGGGAAGAAACGAGCTTCATGGGTGACAAGTGTCAACCCAAGCGCATGCAGTTAAAAATGTTGAGTTGAGTCATGTTGGGGGTTCCTCCTCCATTCGACTGTCGATTGTCTGAACCGTGAATCCCGTGGCCCCTGTATTCGACCTCTGCATACCCTCATGTAGCTTGGGAAACCAGAAAACTATAGTGTTTTCTTGAGAAGCCGAGGTATCAGTCATTTGAATCGTTTGAGTCTGTATTCGACCTCTGCATACCCTCTTGCAGCTTGGGAAACCAGAAAACTGTAATGTTTTCCTGAGAAGCCGAGGTATCAGTCGTCTAAACCATTTGATTATGTATTTGACCTCTGCATACCCTCACGCAGCTTGGGAAACCAGAAAACCGTAATGTTTTCCTAAGAAGCCGAGGTATCAGTCGTCTGAACCGTTTGAGTTTGTGTTCGACCTCTGCGTTAATTCCTTGTCACACACCCTGAAACTAGTGACAAACCTATGGATTGAGCTGTTTCACCTGTGTACGCTGTGAGCCTAGCCCATTCTCTCTTACAGAGTCGAGTCTGTACCAGAACTATCTTTGGTTTGCTACCTTCTATTTTTCCTGAGTGGAATTGACCAGTTGTTGTTGCTGTTATCCTCACCTTGCGAAAATTGGGCTGAAACTGGTTGAAGAAGCGGGTTGTTAGGCCCATGGTTGAAGAGGCAGGTTGTAAGGCCTGTGAGAAACTCCCTCCAGGTGAGAGAGTCTGTTGGGAAGTGGTTTTCTCCCAGAGAGAGTCCAACACCAGCTTCAGAGCTCTGAGAATTCCTGATCCAACCTATTGCCGAGGCCCAAAGAGGGAGGTGAAGCACCGATGGACTATGCTTGTGAAGTGTATACTCTCAGGCGGAACAGGCATGTGGGGAATGAGAGTCTGTTAGTAGTGAGCGTAAGAAGGCATCCTGGGAAGAACCCTTCCAGTTATTCTGTGCAGTTTTCCCTGTAACCTCAGCCTAGACTAGGATTCCTTGCCTTGGGTGGAGCTTAGTCCTAGATCGAGGGTGACCTCTTGCTGAGAGTGATGGGAAGCGTGGTCTAAGGCTGGGAGGTTCGTGGAAGGCCTATACGTAGTTGGTGGAATTACCACGATTTCAAAGATAAGTATCAGGTTATGATTAATATTATGTTTTGCATGCCTGTGATGCTTATATGTATCATGTATTATGTTGTGCATATGAATAACTATTAATGCCAGGGATTATTTATGTTAGCAGTAATCTTGTGTTTACTCTGAGTTTAAATGTGTTTAATTCGATTTAAATGCATGTTATTAATTGAGTATGAGAATGATGTTGTTTCGCACAGTAGTAGCGTTTGCCCAGCCAGTGGGATTGATGGCCGGGGGAGCATTACAGTTTGGTATCAGAGCCTAGTTTCAACGCTGAGCCTGGATGGGTCGGATAAGTGGTCTTTGGACCGAGGTTTTGAGAAGAAATTATGTCTGGAGGACTAATTTCAGACCTCGGAATGTATCTGAGGGCCAAGGAGTTACTTGGCTGTGTTAAGAAGCTCGGGAGGAGTAGCGACGGATTAAACTGCAGCCGGTGTGGTAATTGACCATGGAGAGCTAGAACTCCACACCAGAAGTGTTGGATCCATTGGATCTATTCGGGAGGAAAGGAGAACCCTCACGACCATCATATCTGGAGAATGTGCACAAGGCTTAAAACCCTTTGGAGTTGCACAGGAGTGTGGAAATCGTGATACACGAAATCCCGAATTCGTCAGGACCATCCATCAAAAAGGATGCATGGAGAGCGATCAGCCTTTTGCTGGCTTGTGAATTGAAAAGGTCAAAGGAAAAGTTCGCGAGAATTCATGAAAACATGAGATCACAACCATTGATCAAGGAGAGATCTGGACCGTTAATTGTCTAGGAAGAATTTTGGCATTTCTGGAGTTCGGTTGTCGGGAGAAGTGGATTGTGCTGATGCACAAACTCCCGAAGCCCGAAATCACGAAATCCCGAAGAGCCGAAGTAGTGGGTTGAGTTGACGTCACTGAGATGGAAGTGCACACATGGGTGTGTACCATGTTCCAGTGGGTCAAAAATAAAAGTGAGCATGGTGGGACCTGATGATGTCACTGAAGGTAACATGGACCTTCTTAAGTACACCACATGTCACCATTATGGTTAGCGACAGTTGTGTTGTGGGCCTAGGGGGAGAGAGGTCGTAAGCTCGGGAGTCAGGATTTGGAGAGGGAAGCGAGTGCGAGAACCTCTGGGACCAAAACCGCGAAACCCGAAACCCCAAAGCCCCAAAATCCTGAAATATTGAAAACCTTGATGACGGAAAGACCACAGTGGATTTCATCCTTTGGAGGATGAGTAAATGTGGACCGTTCATCCACCCTATTTCCTGAATTCAGTAATCATAACTCCAGGAGATAGTTATGTGTGCCTTAAAGATTTCTGAAGGCCGAAAATCTGGGTAGCACCTAGTGGTCTAGCGTTTGGTCACGACCCCTGATCGCATGGGTTAGGGACTAAGAAAGAGGGGGCTATCATTCAAAATTTACAGAGCCGAACAGAGCTCAAAAAATTCATGGAATCAAAATGTTTTCTTATTCGCATTGGTTTCTGAATTTTGTAGTTTTATTAAGGGGTTAAGGACTGACAAACTTCGGTTGACTACACGTTGTGTGTGCAGAGTTCAACGAGTGTCAGGACAGCCATGAATCGACACCAAGTATAGAAATGGAAGAGGTGTTGATTGCCTCCAATTCAGAGAACGAAAGAGAAAGAAGGGATGTCAACTTGGGAGTCGAAGGATCGAACTCCAATGGGCATGGAAAAGAGATGGATAAGGAAGGACATATGATGAAAATCATCGAAAGATTACAGAGAAAAGCCTAGGCTCACTGAGCCAATAGCCGAAAGCTCATGAGGATCAAGGATTTGCAGGGTGAATTCAACTTAAAGATGTTGAAGAACCTGGAAAGAATAGAAAGGAAATTGGAAAAGCAGAGTGGCACAAGCAAAACAGGGAGTCGCAGGACCCCTGAGAGAAAAATAAGATTGAGGAGTGGTAGCAGACATCGTCGTCGCTCCCCAAATCATTCCAATAAGGAAGCACACAGTAGTTCAAACCCATCCCCTACCAGAAAACACCGAAGATCTGGAGTGGATGAATTGAAAGGGGAGATGAACAAGATTAAGCCTCCTACGTTTGATGGAGAACATAAGAAGGAGGAAAATGCCGAAACATGGTTGCTTGGCATGAGGAAATATTTCCAACTCCAAAATTATTCCTCTCAGGCAGAAGGAAGAATTGCGATGTATCAACTAAAAGGAAAAGCATCCATGTGGTGGGATTATCTTGTGCAGGTGCATCACATTAGAGAGAAAGATATCACATGGAAGGAATTCAAGAGGTATTTCAAGAGGAAATACCTGACTAAAAGATACTGTGATAGAAAGATGAAGGAGTTCTTCGAACTCAAGTTGGGCAGCATGACCATTGATGAATACGAATGAAGGTTTTTGGAATTACTAAAGTATGTTCCATTCATCAAAGATGAGGCTGTCAAGATTCATAGGTATCTAAGTGGACTGCCACCTCCCATTGGTGACAAGATTTAGTATGATGATCCTAAGACTATGGAAGAAACAATAAGAAGAGTGAAATGCTTATATGAACAACAAAGAGAAAACCCTACCTTTTAGAAGGCTTGGGATGACCAGAAGAAGTTTAAGAAAGAACAGAGGCAGAAGGGAAACAAACCTCCCTTTTTTAGAAATAGTCCTCAAGGACATCCATTGTTTAGAGAGCCGAGAATGGCTGAAGTGGGAGAACAAATCTTGAGACAGACGCACATTCAGTGTTGGGGCTGTAAAGAGAACCACAAATACAGAGATTGTCCCCATAAAAATGGAAAAGAAAGAGCTGTCCATAATGTTCAACAAGCTGAAATAGTGGAGGGCAGGGGTAGTAGAATGCAAAGGATCTATGCGACCCTGGACAACAAGCCAGCTGAATTCCAGGTGCACATGATTGAAGTGGAAGGTATGATTAACAACCAACCATTTATTATTTTAATTGATTCAGGGGCTAGCCATAGTTATGTAGACCCTAGAGTGGTGGAAAGTTTGCATTTGATAAGAAGCAAACATGAAAAGTCTTGGTTAGTGCAGTTGGCTACAGGAACCAAGAGGAAAGTCACTGAGTTGGTTAAGTCATGTCTAGTGGACATGAAGCGATTGAGTACGAAGGCTGAATTGAATATTCCGTCGTTGGGCTCTTATGACTGTTTAATTGGGATGGACTGGTTGGACCAGCACCATGCCCTCCTGGACTGTCGTAACAAGGAATTTACATGCTTGGATGAGGAGGGGAATCGGAAAAAAATCCAAGGAATTCCCAAAGCTATGGTTGTTGGAGAAATCTCAGCAATGCAGCGAAAGAAGTGCTACAGAAAAGGCTATCAATTATTTGCAGCCCATGTGGGGTAAACACCTAAGGATAAGGTGTCAAGTATTGAGGATCATGAGGTACTTAAAGAGTTCAAAGATGTATTTTAGGAAGTACCTGGACTACCGTCGAAAAGGGATATCGATTTCTCTATAAATTTGATGCCTGCAGCAGCTCCAGTGTCGAAAGCTCCTTATAGAATGAGTACGCCAGAGATGAAAGAGTTGCAATTGCATCTTGAAGAGTTTCTAAAGAAGGGGTACATTCGCCCAAGCTTGTCACCTTGGGGTGCCCCAGTCTTGTTCATGAAGAAGAAGGACGGGACGTTGAGGCTGTGCATTGATTTCAAACAGTTGAACAAAGTAACTGTCAAGAACAAGTATCCTCTGTCGAGGATCGACGATCTTTTCGATCAGTTGAAAGGTGCGAAAATATTTTCGAAGATAGATCTCAGATCGGGATATCACCAGGTAAGAATAAAGGATGAAGACATCAGCAAGACCGCCTTTAGAACAAGGTATGGTCATTACGAGTTCACAGTGGTACCGTTTGGGCTATCGAACACACCTGTTGTTTTTATGTTCTTGATGAATGGTGTATTCAGGGACTATCTAGACAAGTTTATCATAGTCTTCCTAGATGACATTTTGGTGTATTCCAAGTCAGAGGAAGAGCATGAACAACACCTGAGGATGGTGTTGCAAGTGTTGAGAGAGAACTAGTTGTATGCCAAGTTGAGCAAATGATCGTTTTATCAAAGGCAAATCCATTACTTGGGGCACATTATTTCAGAAGAAGGGATCGACGTGGATCCTGAGAAGGTTGAGGCCATCAGAGAATGGTCAGCACCAAGGAATGTGGAAGAAGTTAGATCCTTTATGGTTCTAGCGGGCTATTACAGAAGGTTTATCGCAGGGTTCTCAAAGATAGCTCACCCTATCGCTTCCTTGCAAAGGAAGGAGAAAAAGTTTCAGTGGACTAAAGAGTGTGGGAAAAGTTTCCAGCAATTGAAGCAGCTATTAACCAATGCTCCAATCTTGAAGATTGTAGATCCAAATGTGGATTTCGTGGTGTGCACAGATGCATGTAAAGAAGGGTTGGGAGGAGTTCTTAGTCAGAATGGATTTGTAATCTGTTATGAGTCCAGGAAGTTGAAGGAGCACGAAAAGAATTATGCCACTCACGATTTGGAGTTGGCAGCGATCATTCACGCTCTAAGGAAATGGAGACATAACCTCATGGGAAGGAGGTTTGAATTGAGAACAGACCACAACGGTCTGAAATATTTGTTTGATCAGCCAACCTTAAACGCTAGACAAAGTAGGTGGCTAGAATTTATGTGTGAATACGACTTTGAGATCAAGCATATCAAAGGAAAGGAGAATAAAGTGGTTGATGCACTCAGTAGGAGGGTGCATGAATTACATGCTACAACCATTAGCATGTATCGGACTGATATTAAAAGCAAAATTCTAGAGGCTGCAAATGTAGATCTGCAGTTCAGAGAATTGGTAGCCAAGCTACAGCAGGGTAAGATGCCACATAAGATGGAAATTTATAAATTGGAAACAGATGGAATACTGCTATACAAGAACAAATTTTTTGTACCCAATCTCCAGTGCTTGAAGCAAATGATTTTGCAGGAGATGCATAATGTACCTTATGCAGGGCACCCTGGATATCAGAAAACAGTAGCAGCAGTTAAGAGCCATTACTTTTGGTTGGGTATGAAGAGAGAGATCGTTGAATACATCACTAGATGTATGGAGTGCCAGAAAGTTAAAGGTGAGCATAGGCACCCAACAAGGTTGCTGCAACCTTTACCCATTCCTGAGTGGAAGTGGGAATTAGTGACAATGGATTTTATTACAGGATTGCCCAAAA
Source organism: Picea sitchensis (assembly GCA_010110895.2). Taxonomy (NCBI): domain Eukaryota; kingdom Viridiplantae; phylum Streptophyta; class Pinopsida; order Pinales; family Pinaceae; genus Picea; species Picea sitchensis. Next base: position 45,174 of record SNQJ01S0029481.1, on the reverse strand, counting down.
CAACCAAGTTGCATGATTCAATCATGGTGGTGGTGGACAAGCTTACAAAAGTTGCCCATTCTATTAAACTACTCACAAGGCAGCAGATCTTGCTAATATTTTCGTGAAGGAAGTGGCACGATTGCATGGAATTCCTAAAACGATTGTGTCTGACAGAGACCCGAAATTCACCTCGAATTTCTGGAAAGGATTGTTCAAAGGATTCGGAACGAATCTGAACTTTAGTATAGCTTATCATCCTAAGTCTGATGGATAGACAGAGAGGGTGAACAAAGTAATAGAAGACATACTGAGAATGTATGTGATGGACAAACCATCAAGATGGGAAGACTACCTGCACTTGGTAGAATTCACCTACAACAATGGGTATCATGCATCATTGAAGATGAGCCCATTTGAAGCACTTTATGGAAGAAAGTGCAATACTCCAGTGAATTGGGATAATCCAGCTGATAGAGCAGTAGTTGGGCCAGAGTTGCTCAAGGAGATGGAGGACCAAATGATAAAAATTAAGTAGAATTTAAAAGTTGCCCAGGATAGGCAGAAAAGTTATGCTGATAAGAACAGAACCCACAGAGAGTTCAAAGTGGGTGATTATGTTTTCCTGAAAGTGAAAGCTAACAGAAGTTCCCTGAAGCTGGGAAGTTGCGCCAAGTTGGCAGCCAGATTTTGTGGGCCATTTGAAATCCTGGAAAGGATTGGGCCAGTTGCATATATGCTTGCATTACCTACATCTATGACTGTAAATAATTTGTTTCATGTTTCATTGCTTAAGAAATATATACCAGATGCTAATCATGTTATCAATTGGAATGTGATTCAGGTGGAACAAGAAGGTGTCCAGCAAGTGCATCCTGTGCGCATATTGGACAGGAAAAACAAATAGCTCCGGAATCAAGCTGTAGGGCTTGTAAAGGTCCAGTGGACTTGGTACGGTCCTGAGGACACGACATGGGAGCATGAAGATGTTATGCAGGTAGAGTACCTGCATCTTTTGGAAAATTTTGAAAATCTTGCAGACGCAATGTAGAGTTGCACTAAGGATAGTGCAAAAATAAGGGGAGGGGATTGTAATGTCCCCAAGGCCGAGCCCTGTTGTAAATCATGTCTATGAAATATAAAGCTTGCATTATGAATTGTAATTATGTTTTATAGGCTGGTGAGCCAAGTTTATATAAGTTGGTGGGCTTATGTGTTATTAGGTCGGAGAGCCTAAGAGTTAAGGCCGGGAGCTTGCTTGTGTATATGTAATCATGCATAACATTAATAAAAATATAAACACCACTGTGAGCAGACCGACCATGATGAATGAGTGATGGGGGACTAAGCTTCCACAGAGTGGGTAAGGGATTGGGGGCTGAAAGGTTGGGAAGAGAGGCTAAGTGTTGAGCCTAGGGGCTTAAGTCCTAGGGAATAATATTTTAATATTATTCCAAAATCCATGTGAAAGGTGATGTTTTATCCTAAGTTCTTTGGAAGGACGAGTGACTTCCAAATGAGAAGGAACAAGCTTCATGGGTGACAAGTGTCAACCCAAGCGCATGTAGTTAAAACTGTTGAGTTGAGTCATGTTGGGGGTTCCTCCTCCATTCAACCGTCGATTGTCTGAACTGTGAATCTCGTGGCCCCTGTATTCGACCTCTGCATACCCTCACGCAACTTGGGAAACCAGAAAACCATAATGTTTTCTTGAGAAGCCGAGGTATCAGTCGTCTGAACTGCTTGAGTCTGTATTCAACCTCTGCATACCCTCACGCAGCTTGGGAAACCAGAAAATCGTAATGTTTTCCTGAGAAGCTGAGGTATCATTCATCTGAACCATTTGAGTCTGTATTCGCCCTTTGCATACCCTCACGCGACTTAGGAAACCAGAAAACCATAATGTTTTCCTGAGAAGCCGAGGTATCATTCGTCTGAACCGTTTGAGTCTGTGTTCGACCTCTGCGTTAATTCCTTGTCACGCACCCTGAAACCAATGACAAACCCGTGGATTGAGCCTAGTCACCTGTGTACACTGTGAGCCCAGCCCATTCTCTTTTGCAGAGTCGAGTCTGTACCCGAACTGTCTTTGGGTTGCTACCTTCTGTTTTTCCTGAGTGGAATTGACCAGTTGTTGTTGCTGTTATCCTCACCTTGTGGAAATTGGGCTAAAACTGGTTGAAGAAGTGGGTTGTCAGGCTCGTGGTTGAAGAGGCAGGTTGTAAGGCCTATGAGCAACTCCCTCCAGGTGAGAGAGTCTGTTGGGAAGTGGTTTTCTCCCAGAGAGAGTCCAACACTAGCTTCAGAGCTCTGAGAATTCCTGATCCAGCCTGTTGCCGAGGCCCAAAGAGGGAGGTGAAGCACCGATGGAATGTGCTTGTGAAGGTGTATACTCATGGGCAGAATAGGCATGTGGGGAATGAGAGTCTGTTAGTAGTGAGCGTAAGAAGACATCCTGGGAAGAACCCTTCCAGTTATTCTGTGCAGTTTTCCCTATAACCTTAGCCTAGACTAGGATTCCTTGCCTTGGGTGGAGTTTAGTCCCAGCTCGAGGGTGACCTACTGCTGAGAGTGATGGGCAACATGGTCTAAGGCTGGGAGGTTCGTGGAAGGCCTGCACATAGTTGGTGGAATTACCATGGTTTCAAAGATAAGTATCATCTTATGCTTAATATTATGTTTTGCATGCCTGTGATGCTTATATGTATCATGTATTATGTTGTGCATATGAATTACTGTTAATGCCAGGGATTATTTATGTTAGCAGTAATCTTGTGTTTACTCTGAGTTTAAATGTGTTTAATTCGATTTAAATGCATGTTATTAATTAAGTATGAGAATGATGTTGTTTCGCACAGTAGTAGCATTTGCCCGGCTAGTGGGGTTGATGGCCGGGGGAGCGTTACACTTTCCATTGAAGAAATTCCCAATTCGTTCAAAGAGTCAAACCCCAAACCCATGGAATGGTAAGAATCAAGGGTCAAGGAAATTTTTTTAGGATGTAGTTGGTAGTGACTTCCCCCTCTAGACTGCGAGAAAGAGGAATTTGTTGTAGGTCCCATCCTTGAATTATGAACAATGAAGGAGGAATTTGAATCCCTTGAGAGATCCACTAAGCCCAATGGGATGGCAGAGGTTATAGGCTAGGTTGGAGACCTGAACCGGGGAAATTAAGGTGGGATGGCAAAGATTATAGGATGGTTTGGAGACCTGAATCGAGGAAATTAAGGGCTTCTCACCATTTCCTCTAACTACTCCCAACAGACAGTCCAAAACCCTACCATTTTTCACATGAATTTCTCTAAAACTGAAATGAGGCAAGCTAGTATAGGAAGAGTTTAACTTGCCCAGATTAAGGTCCTTCTCCATCCCAATTCTATCCTCCTTCAAGGGCCTTTGGTCAATTGGAGAAGTGATGTATGCATCGATTGTCAACAACACCTCCCCTCTACTCGGAGTTTGGAAAAAGTTGGCCTCAAACCTTCAATAAGTGGAATTGATAGATCCCCTATCACAATGTTCCTTGGTACTCGAGGAGGGACCTTTTCCTTCTGAAAGAGACCAATATCGAAATCAACTATGTACTTCCCCGGTGATGAAATGGGAGCCAAGACTATGGGTACTACATCCCCCAATTCACTAGTAGTCCTGACCTTCTTCTTCCAAACCTTTTTGACTTGTTGCCTCTTGTAATTTTTAAACACATAACCAAGCTCATGAAACCGTGCACATTGAAACATAATGTTCAGGTAGTCCAAAATATGTGTGTGTCTCTTCCCTTCCTAGACCAGATCCAAGGATTCAAAAAGGTCTTTACTCACATCAATTTCCACCAATACCCTAACTACAAAATGAGGTCCACATATGTCAGAAAATTGTCATCCACCATAATTGTTTTTCCCAACAAATCGTCAATAGCACAAACTACCGGCTTAGACCAGAACTCCATCTACAAGTTAGGCAAATTTACCCAAACTAGGGTACTTCCACTAAAATGATTTGTATGGTTGAACAAAGGATTCCAAAGTTTCAAAGATAGTAATGCACTATCCAAGAACCAGGACCCTTCAAAATAACATTAGCATCCTCAATAGAGCGAAAATGAACCCTAACTAGCCCCTAGATAAAATGTGATAGTTTGGCCCATATTCAAGAACAGGATTCCAAACCTCATTTACCCATCTATGAAGTTGCTCCATGCCAATCCTCTTTCCAATGAATTTACCTTCTAGAGTCTTGCTCGACAAATCCAGAATCTGATCCGCACAAGGGTCCTCTCCAACCACTAGAGAGACCCTTCAACCCCCACTTCTCACCACCTTCCATTTTCTTTTTGCAATGCCCAACTCAAAATTCGTTAAAAGGCCACCTTGTTGGAGGTTTTGGTCAAGTATCTAGCAAATAAACTCCACACCTTCCAACTCCGATATTATTTCACAAAATCTTAAAATTAAAAA
>SNQJ01S0029481.1:22361-37619 GCA_010110895.2 Picea sitchensis | reverse complement strand
ACCGAATCTGGAAGTGTATGCAGAGTGGAGCACCCGCACAAGTAAAGACTTCGGAGGCCAATCAGGTTCCCAACCGACTCTGGGAGCATCTGCAAAGTGGAGCACCAGCTCAAGTCAAGTCTTTGGAGGCCCGTCAAATTTCCAACCGAGTCTGGCAGCAACGTCATGTTTCCATTGTACAGTACAATTTTTTCGAGGTACTTCAGCTTCCCAAGGGACTTTGGAACCTTTGAAAGGGGAGCATCAACATACAGTTCCCTCAACTGCAGAGGTGCCTGCAATGTTTAGATACAATATTAAAGTGGGTTTGAGCCTCTACAGCCTTTTGGCATTGTGGTATAGGAAGACAACACGTAAGTACAACTATTTTTACATTTTGAAGAAAAAAGTAAACGGATCTGTAAAACAAAACAAAAAACAACATGACTACCTGAGATTCATGTTGCCAGAGTGTTTTCAGTTGTTTCCCCTCTATATGTAACACTCTTAAATTCATTGATGGAAGCGAGGGAGGTAAGGAGGACTTCGGACAGTTCTCCCAGCGAAGATATATTAGTCGTGGTAACTGCCCATTGCTGAATACTTGTTCAACAAAATGACTTTCAACCCTAAGCAGGTTGCAGTTGCTTAGGTTGTAGTTGCCCGCGAGGTTTTCGAAAGATTGTTCAGAGCCATTTCCATGAACCATGCTAATTCCACGCACCTGAATTGTTCACCCGGAGCTGTTAGAAACAAGAAACAAGATTGACAATACTGGGAAGTGTTAAGCATTCAAAACTTGACAGACAATTTTGATCACACAAGGCTATTTTGAAAGTCGGTCGAAAGTTTCAAAATACTTACAGGTGATTGGTCCGATACATTATGAAAAAGACTGTCTGTCAGGCGCCAAAGACGACGAGGATATTCTGAATTCTCCGCCAATTCTCTGCCGAGGTCTCGAAGATGGTCGTGCATTCTCAGACAGTTCTCACTGTCCACCTCCACCAGGCATCTGTTTTGGAGATTCTGAAGACTCAACCATCCATCCCAGTTGGATCCATCCCATATTCTTATGGCAGTATCCCTGTCCTCTCCTATGAAGAAACAGGCAATGTCTAAGAATATTGACTTCTCCTCTTTATCTAGAGCATCATAGCTAATTCGAAGCCTGCTCAGTATATCGCTGGGAAGTATTTTGGAGGTTTTCTGCAATTGTGCATTCCAATACTGTAAATTTTTTCCACGAAGAATCGCCCCAAGCACTTGAAGAGATAATGGCAATCCATCGCAGGCATTCAAAAACGTTTCAACCACTTTCTCAAATCCTACAACAGCATGGGGCTGGCCGAAGGCATGCAAGCAAAAGAGCTCTTGCGAATGCTGTCGATTGAGGCTTTTCAACGGGTAAATGGATGACTCTGTAATCCCTGAGCTTGTAAGCACATCCTTATTGCGAGATGTAACTAAAATTAAGCTATCTAGATGAATGGTATCTTTAAGTGGTGCAAATAATGCATCTAGTTGACTAATATTATCAACATCATCTAAAACAATGAGAGCCCTTTCAGAATATGTTTTGAGCTTCTCTATGCCTTCATCAATGTTGTTTATTTGTACACTTGATTGATTCAGATCGTTCAGAAGGCTACTCTGCAGAGAATGCAAATTACTGGATCTAACATCCCGTAAGAAGCAAATTCGCTTGTAATTTGATTTCTCACGGTTGTAAATTTCTTTAGCAAGCGTAGTTTTTCCGACCCCGCCAAGACCTACAATCCCCACAACTCTAGCCTTATTTCTTTGCTGCTGCAGTGACAATGTCCTGTCCACATCTTCTATTTTTTCATCCAGGCCGATTGGATATTTAGCGACATTCAAAGGTGGATGTACATTGGGAACTATTTCCTGTACTCGCTGGACGACCTTATCGACCAGCTGCCCCTCGTCACTGGACAATATTCACACAATACAATGACCAGTAAGGAACACCTACAAAAATAAAGTATGAGAATAAATCCAGCAAATTAAAAGGTGAGAATAAGAAGCCCTTACCCGTTACAAGCGTTCAGTTCAAAACCGGATATTTGTGAAACATAAGAAAGGGCCTTCCTCCATTTCTCAATAGTGTCCGAGTCGTGTCGTGGCTTCTTTTTATTGGTTACAGAATCCAATGTTGTCTTCTTTTGGAGATTGCGCAGGGCTCGAGCATACACTCCATTTTCGCCCCGCGTACACAACAGGATGCACATGATGATGCTGAAGGGAACACACAGGAGGAATCTCAAAAGGAATCTCATGGGGATACACAGGAGGACGCTCAAGAGGATACACAGGAAGATGCTCAGGGCTCGAGCATACACTCTATCTCCGCCCCGCGTCCACCGAAGATCTGAGGGCTGGACATTGTAGAAAACGGGAAGAATGGCTGACCCTGACTTCACCGTGTCCAACATGTCTAGGAGTTCATTTAAACACCAAGTTGAATCTGCATATCCTTTAGAAAAAATTGCTATGTGTACGGAGGCTGTTCGAATAGCCCTTTTGATTTGAGGAGTTATCGGCTCTCCCTCCTGCATTTCTGGCTGGTCCAGAAAAACTTTGAATCCATGTCCAATAAGACGACGGTAGATATGGCTGGCGAGGCCATTCTTTACGTCGGGACCGCGGTGATTGATGAAGACATTATAGACATCATCATGGGAGGGGGATGTGGAGGTTACCATATGTTTTGCAGAGATCGAGAATGCGGGCTCAACCTCAATATTTTCGTCTGGATGATCAAGTCCAAAGAACAACCTCAAAACGATTGAAAACAAAACAGCCTTTGCTTATTTCGTTGAACAAACCAAGTCGCGATATATACTGAACGAAGGAGAAGACATTCGTGGCAATTTCGTAGTGTAGACGCGTCACCCCGTGGACCACATACTCTGAATCTCCCACCGACGACGCAGCGTCCGCGGTACGCATCACATCGTGTGCTTAGGTAACTGCGCACATCTGCGTTTGTAGTGCAGCTTGGAATCTCTTTACCAGTTTTTTTATGCAAAACAAGTGGGAGGGCTTTGGTTACAAAGCAGTAGGTAGTGAGACTGGCATAAATAATTAAATAAATGTGAATATAGTGCAGAGACCGACACCAAATAATTAAATAATTGTGAATATAATTTAAGGACGGTAAAACAGTGGGGAACTGAAGTGCTCATTTTTTATGCAAAACAAGTGGCATCTACCAATTCATTATGCAAAACAAGTGGCATCCACCAACATAAGATGTGATCCCAATTCTTGATGCAAAACAAGTGGCATCTACCAAGAAGTAAGTGGGAGGGCCCTTGGTTACAAAGCAATAGGTAATTGAGACTGAGCATAAATAATTAAATGAAATGTAGATATTATGCAAAGGTGGCTCTGCAATTCATTATGCAAAACAAATTATCATAAATAATTAAATAAATGTGAATATTATGCAAAACAGGTGGCATCTACCAATTCATTATGCAAAACAAGTGGCATCTACCAAGAAGTAAGTGGGAGGGCCCTTGGTTACAAAGCAGTAGGTAATTGAGCCTGATGCAAAACAAGTGGCATAAACCAAGAAGCAAGTGGGAGGGCCTGGGTTACAAAGCAGTAGGTAATTGAGCCTGATGCAAAACAAGTTTCATCTACCAAGAAGCAAGTGGGAGGGCCCTTCCATAAATAATTAAATAAATGTGAATATAAGTATGAACAACATAAATAAATGTTTAGGATAGATCATAGCTTTAAGTCCTTGGGACCAACATAAAGAAATTGTACCACACCACTAAAATCATGATCAATACTTTGTCTAAATCAAATGGCATCTTGGTAATTTGCTTCAGCATTCTTTTTTTTTAATAAATGTGCACATCTTGTGCGTGCACACAAGTTTTGATTTTTATTTAATTATATGTTTTTTTATTATTTTAAGATGATATACATTTTAGATTACCATTTAAAATATTGATTTTCAACATTTTTTTTACTTTAATTTAAACTTTTAAACTTTTCTTACATATTTGTATAGATTTATTGTATAAAAATAACAATATTCAATATTGTTTCCCTTGAAGTTATGATTTACACAAACATGAAAGAAAACAAATAAACTAGATAAGGACATATTAAAAAGATTCAGTATGAAATAAAAATATATAGATATTTATTATTATTGTAAAATCTCAAAGTCCAAACTATGATAAATATAACTCATCAATAATTTTAATTGGTCATTTTTATTCATTTTAGGGATTTGACTTTCTTTCTAGACATGATGTCTCCAAGTTGTCCAAAATAATCATTTTCAAACAGCTCATTCAGTGGTGGTTAAGACTTCTTTCACACACACACACTCACACACAGAGATAAAATTAATTATTTTTTTATATAATTTATTTTAAAAGTAGAAAATTCATATAAAAAGAGAGATTTTATATGACCACATAGGGGGAGCCATAGGGGGTTTCAGGTTTTCATAGATCTTCCTATAATGGTGGCAACTAGTTGGTGATCAAGTCAGATCCAAGCACTAGGGCTTCAGCTTTGTTACCAATATCTTATCACATTCATTCATAAAGGGGTTTTTAAAATTGTGAAGGTATTGGGGGGGGATGATGTCGGGTACAAGGGGTTTATAAGTATTAGGGGGTATAAAAAGGGGAATATGGTAAAAATATGAGATATCTAATAAAAATAAGAGTTTTTTAATTGTGAAGATGTAATGGGAGGGGGGTTCAACAAAATTATTTGGGGAGGTATTTTTTAATATCTATTGAAATTAGGGGTATTCTTTAATGTCCCATGAACATGAGTGTTATTTCACAAGTTCACTAAGTGGAAACCTCGTGGATCCAAGGGATTGTCCCACTAGGGGTTTATGCAGACTCTTGGTGATATCTAGGCCACATTTATGTGGTCGATGGAGGATGTTATCCAGTTGGCCAATTACTCTAAGGACACCCTCTCAAAAGACATGATATTCACATCACTTCATGTGAGCTTTGGCTCAAATCTTGAAATATATCAAAAGGAGGTGGAATTGAGTAAGCCATCTAGTCCTTTCAATTTATCTCGAGGGAGGATTAGTAAAGACCATGTAAGACTCTACAATTCGGTAGGGTCTTTGGAGGATTGTTGTCGGTATGAGGATTGTTGTCATAAAGTTTCTCGAAAGGTGGTTCTAGGTGGTGATCATGCATTGTGTGAAGTTCTAGCCTCTGGTGCGAATCCGACATGCCCTTCTCTCCCTTGCAATTTAGGCAACTCCCCTGAAGGAAAAATCAGCGAAGGGCCATGCGCATTAGGGTTTAATTGGAATCATTTAGAGATGGCAGAGCTTCAAGGGAGCAAGATAAAACAATCTAGGGACAATCTTGCTCATAAGAAATGGAGGGTTGTGAAGTCTAAATGGGGCGGAGTTTCACTAGTGGTCAGGGAGGATCTAAAAGTTAGTCAAATTGCTGAGCCTCGGGGAAAAACTCTCATTGGGGGATTCAAAGGAAGGAGCGTTTATATGGAAAATATGAATTTATGGATGCAATATGAGTGGGTGCTAGTTTTAGGTTACAAAATGACTATCCATATTCTAGCTAGAGGATGGATAGGTTTCATATTTCAAACCCAAGATGATGTTTAGTGTATTTTGGCAAATCATTGTTATTGGGAATGAATTTTATTATGTGTTAAACCTTGGCATCTGCTTTTTGACACTAGGATCCTAGATAGTGACTAGTTTTCCTACTTGGATAAAACTGCCAAACCTCCATCTGGAATTCTGGCCAGACTCGGGTATGCATGTTATTGATGAAGCATTGGGGAAGTTTATAGCTTCTGAAAACATATATGAAACTTGTAGCTTTTTCTATGTGGCTCAAATCTTGGTGGAACTTGACCCTCAACAAGGTATGTTTGAGACAATCTCACCGGAGATGGGAGATAGTTCCTATACCTAGGTGTTGGATTATGTTAATATGCCTTTAGTACATGTGCTCGATTCCATAAGGTCGGTCAGATCCTATCTAATTGTGAGCTAAAATTCTAGAAAGAAAAATCAGGGAAAGCGTTAGAGGTTTTGAATGAAAATCCTATAAACCCTAATCACTCTTGCAAGGTGAACAAATTTCAAGATGGGCCTCATAGTTTGAAGGAAGAAATGGGGGATTTTAATGGACTATCTCATTTGATTGATCCAACAATCGAAGGCAATGATATATTGGTCATCAACATCTCCATTCCTCTTATTGAAGGGGAGAAACTTAGGGAGAAATACCAGGTCCAACTGGAGGGGTTTGGGGATGATTTGGACTTGTCTCCATCACAATGGTGCTAGATATGCTTCTGCTAGGTGACATCTACTTCGTCCGCACAAACTCGTTCATCAATGGAGGTGATCTCTGGGGGATTTTGAAGGTGATTCTAAAGCGTGAATTTGTACTCCACCAACCCCGAAACATATTTGAGTTGTGCCTAGCCTTTTTGAAGTGCTTCCTCGACCACCACAATATTCTCTTGTAATTCAATATATGTTGGTGTTGACTAATTGAGCCATGTATGAAGTGAGAGGTTCTATGAATCCAAGTCCTGAAGATGCTCGGTGATTGCTTGAATCTTGTGAGGTGCTTGTACATCTAGTTGTGTCGACCCTGACAGGCATACCCAAGAGTATGCTTTCAACGACATCAACGAGTTCGGTATGACTGGCCAGGGAAGCCTCGTCCTGCACTTTGGTGTCCATGAGCACAATGAATTTTGCATGATGAACTATTTGAAGGTCCTACCAATGGGTTCACCCACAACACTCTTTTCTGGCCTGTGCTTGTATCTTCCTTAGATTGTGGTTCCTGAGGAGGAGAAACAAGCGGTGAGGGTAGGGCCAACTACTAATAGAGGGAGTCAAACTTCCCCATGACGTCCTTTTTGAAAAATTGTTGCCTTGTCAGCTGTGTTCGAAGCTCCTTGACCAACTTGGAAAGTGATCCGAAAATCCTTAGATACCAATCTTAATCTTTAAAACCCCATATTAGAATCTAACTTGATTCAGAATAATTCTTGATCATATTGAGGTGATTTGCAAAACAAATGATGATGTGCTTATTATCGAAAATCTCATAAAATGATGATTAACTTGAAGATTAATTAGATAACACAGAAAAAAATAAAAGAACTCAAATATACAATATTGATGACAGACTTTACTACATCTTTGAGTTCCCTTTAAATAGTGAGACTGCTTCTCATAAATTCAAATGTCAAATTACAATACAAAATGGACTTACAAAGACAAATTTGAAGTCTCTCTTCAATTCTTCTACTCAAAATCAAATATAGAGTTTACCATTGGATTCCTTGCGAAAATATGAGAAAAATGAGTATAAAGTCAACCATATTATGAACTAGCTCAATTTCACCCTCTTTACATGCCAAATGATGCACTACAACACTCATTAATGGAAATTTGGACTAAGAATTTCAAAGACAACATATTAGCACAAAAATAACATCACCATAGTGCTCCTCTCGAGAAAATGAGAAGAATGAGTATAAACATGCCTATGTTTGGACATGGTACTCCATGGCATGTAAATCTATGCAACACCAGATATAAGCTTATCTTGGCATGCACTTCGATACATATGTATTTTACCTTCTATTGGTATCCATGCACACCTCAAGATATGTGCCAACCTCGGGATGTGTTCCCATTAAATAGGGCACATGCCACCAACCGTAGTTCGTACCTTACATTGACATAAGCATCATATTAAATATTTTATAACTTGCTTGTTATAACAAGTTCTATATATGGTATGGTGGTTAGCGGATAGTGGTTAAGTCATTTGGAATCTTGGAATATTCCTTGGATTGTATGGGAGGTCGACGACTCAAAACCCACCAAGTCCATAACAGTTTTGATACCCAGCCCAACTTGGGCTTCTAGAAGGAGCCACATGGTGTCATTTGATTGACCCATGTGACGGCTTACCATTGGTCCATATGTCGCCCACTGTAGTTGCCACATGGTCGTATGAACTGCCACATGTCATTCTATTACTGGTCCACCTGTTTCTTGCCATGTTATTGTACATATGCCACACCATCCATACAATTGACACGTGTCGCTTCCAGATAGGTCCAACTAGATGTTGATTCGTCCAATTCTGGGTGACACATGGCACATTGTCGTGCTACCATATCACCCTATTGACGTCAACATGATGTCCTCCTGAGATGTACAGACATGAAACGTGTCACCCTTGCAGTGGTGACATGTTTCACCTTTAACTTTGACTTTTTGTCTAGTTTGACCAAAACTTTGACTAGCCATAACTTTTGCATACAAACTCCGTTTGAGGTGATTTTTGCATTGTTGGAAATATATTGCCGAGATATATGCAATGAAGTACTTTTAGAGAACAGTTGAGACAATCAAATTTTGAGCATTTTTGGATCCTTCTAAACCTTTGTGAGCATTCTGGATCTCCCTTGATTCAGATTTTATGAGCAAAACGAAATGAACACAGATTGATATTATTATTATTAACACAGAGACACAACGAAAAATAATAGAGATATAGTAAAATTGGCTTCTATTCAATACAAAAATATGTTGAAACTGTAAAATGTGGACTGAAAACAAGCTTGTTAGAATGGTGGCGGCATATCTCTGAGAAGAGATGTGAAGATTGTGCTCATTTGAAAGAATATGATTACAATGAGGCTCTCAAATCCTTTTTACAATAAACACGAATTCCAAAACCCTAGACATCCAAAAACCTAACCCTAGGAGATGAAGCGTCAAAAGTCATGTGGGCCCCGTTGGGGTAAGTTAGTACATCAACTTTCTAGGGTCGTAACTTTTGCATATGATATTCATTTTAGGCACACGATAGCCCGATGGAAAGGTATATATGAGGAATGCACACTATGCTATCAAAATTTGACTTCATATGCAATTTCACTGTGGCGATCCCTAAAAATGTTGTTTAGGCCCTCAAAATGGCCCCGAAAGTTCAAGACCCAAAAACTAGAAAAAAACTGCCAAATTGAAACGTTGCAAAGATGAGCCAGTTGGAATAGGTGGGTGGCCACCGATATCCATCTGGATAAATCCTACACCCTTAGGAAGCAATGGCCTCCATTGCATTGAGTTCCTCGATTAGATGAGGAAATTTCTGCTGAATTTGGCCCCGGGTGAACCACTTGCCTTGGTGCAGTAGCTACCCTACTTTGACAACCCAATAAAGATGGATACTCTACTGGAAATTTCCCCTTACCTGTGTGTCCACAAAATGATTAGTGGATTCTTGTTCCATGCAGTCAAGGTTGATCTCTATTGGTTTCAACTGTAATTCTATCTCTGAGGTGTCCAATAATGGTGGAAAATATGGTCGAAGGATATCCACATTGAACACTGGGTGCAAGCCAAGGAAGGGGGGAATGTTGAGCTCAAAATAATTGTCTCCCACGGCCTTGGAGATTGTGTAAGGTCCATAACGGAGTGGAAAAATCTTCCAATGGGTCCCTGTAAGGAGTTCTTTCTACAAGTGCAACCAAACTTTGTCTCCCACCAGAAACTTATGTGGCACCCAGTGTTGATCGTGGTGCTACTTGTACTTGGCATTAGACTTCTGTTAAATATCCTAAACCTTTTGGCAGATGTGATAGATCTACTCAATGAACCAGGTGGCTTTGTCAGCCTCAGTTGGAGCATCTGATGAGTCGGTCTGGGTGGCCGCAAGGGATAATACAACATCCATGGGACCCAATGGTTGAAATCCCAACCTGAATTGAAAGGGGATGTGAGTAGTGGAGCTATGTATGGCTCAGTTGTAGCTATGTTGAATATAGGGAAGACTCGCATCCCATGTGTGGGGGTGATTGGATTTGTACATGCACAGGATATGCATGATCATCTGGTTGACAACCTCGGTTTGGCCATCTATCGTGGGGTGGAAGGTATTGGATTTGGTGAGCTTGGTGTCTAGCAGTGACCAGAGGCTCGGCCAAAATGTGTTGAGGAATTGACTGTCCCGATCTGAGATAATGGTTTCTGGGATCCCAAAATGTACCCACACTTGTTCAAATAAGAACTTGGCAGTGGCTTCTGCTGTGATGCTCTTCTTGCAAGCGACCATAATCGCCATCTTGGAAAAGAGATCAACAACCACAAAAACACAGTCATTGCCCCTCTTGGTGGACTGAAGTCCCAAAATGTAGTCCATTGAGATGGATTCCCAGGGCATGTTAGGAGAAGGCAAAGGGATGTACATGTTTGGTTTCTTAGTGGCCAGTTTGGCAATAGCGCATGTAGTGCAAGACTTGATATACTTGCTGACATCCTGTCAAAGTTTCGGCCAGTAGAAATATTGATGCAACATTGCCACTATCTTTTCTACACCGAAGTGTCCTACTGACCGACATTAGTGGGATTCCCAAATTAGTTTTACTCACTCGCTTGATGGAATGCATAGATGGCCTAGATAGCACAACAACCCGTCCTGAAGATGGAAATTAGTGACAACTATGTTTGAACCCAACATTTGGTAGGTGGTGGAAAAGTTGGGATCTTTCTCATAGAGGTGGGGCCATCCGGAGGTCTCGTGGATGCAAGAGTCTAGCACCGTGGTGAGTGTCATGACTAGAAGTCGGCTGAGGCAATCAACGACCCTATTGGTACTTTCTTTCTTATAATTGATGTTGAGGTGGAACTGCTACAAGTATGTGGAACACTTCTTATGGCGATCATTATGCAATTTACCTTGTGTCTGCATGAACTGCAGTGGCTTATGATCAATGTGGATGATTGTCTCCTTCCCGAGAATGTAATTCCTCCACTAGCGACAAGCTTGCACAATGGACTACATTTCTTTGTCGTATGTAGGGTACTTACAAAATACATATGATAGTGTCTCACTATGATAGGCCTCGGGGTGGCCATGCCGAGTGAGAGCTACACCCACAACATAGTCTGAAGCATATGTCTCAATCTCAAAGGGATGTTGTAGGTCAAGTAATGAAAACATTGGGGATGAGCACAAGTGCTGCTTCAAATCATCGAACACTTCCTGTTGGGATAGGCCCCACACAAACTTTCCTTACCACCACCCCTGGTTACTTGGATGAGGGCCCATGCAATATGGGAGAATCCCAACATGAACCCGCAATAGAAATTGGAAAGGCCTAAGAAGCTTCAAAGCTCAGTGAGCATGGTTGGGGTTGGCCAGTCATGGATGACCTAGATATTGTATGGATCCACATGCACACCATGCTCATCAACAAAGTATCCTAGGTATTGGACCCTGTCCATGCTAAAGTAAATTTTTTCCAAGTTGGAATATAGCTTGTGCTCCCGCAGGGTGTGCAGAACCTTCTAAATATGCTTCAAGTGTTCCACCCAAGTCTTGTTGTAGATGAGGATTTCATCCAGATACACCATTAAAAAATAATGGATGAAATGTTGCAAGATATCGTCCAATATCCTCATGAAATTTGCTAGGGAATTTGTCAAACCAAAGGGCGTGACCAGCCATTCAAAAAGACCTTCTTTTGACTCGAAGGCAGTCTTCCATACATCTGTCTATTCTGTTGGGATCTGATGGTAGCCAGACTTTAGATCAATCTTACTAAAGTATTTTCCCCCCTTGAACTGATCATGGAGGTCATTGATTTTGGGAATCGGGTATCGGTTCTTGAATGTGATTTTATTTAGGGCCTGGTAATCAATGCAAATTCGTCATGTCCCATCTTTCTTCTGCACTAGCATGATTGGGCTTCTACAAGGCACTGAGATGGGTCAGATATGCCCCTTGCGGAGCAGTTATTGGATTTGACGCTTGATCTCCTCATTTTCTAATAAAGAGCAATGATAGACTGGCCCAGTGGGTAGCGGTGCGTCGGGGTTTAGATTGATGGAATGTCTAACCTGATAGTGCATAGGTACCCCAGTAGGTGAGGAGAATACATCTTTTTTATACTTCCACGACCTTATCCACTTGCTTCTTCTACATGGAGAGGTTGACCGCGGAGGCCCTGGATGTGGTTGTAATATTTTTCTCACTCTAAGAGTGAATCATGAAGAAGACAAACTTTTAGGTCTGAGATATGAACTTCCTGCATTACTTGGAAGAGATCAAGGAAATAGAACTAGGTGGGACTACCTCGGGTATCTTGTACATTTTCCTGTTCAAAGTAATAATAAGATTGTGAGGCCTAGACTCATATACAACATGAAATTTCCATAAATAAGGTTGGCCCAAAAGAACATCACAAAATTCAAGGGGAGAAACATCACACAATACCTCATCTTTCAAGGGCTTGATTTCGTATGACAAACGAAACTGTTGGCTGATGCGAAGATCACTTCCTTGGCGGAGCTATCCGATGGTGTAGGGATGCAGATGCAACATTTTTGGTAGGGCTAGACGCTTGATGACTTCCGCTGAGATGAGTTTCTTCTGGCTACCACTATCAACGATGAATCACAGCGGGGTGACTTTCATCCACATCTGTGAATGAAAGAGACGCTATCCTTCCTCTGGCCCATTTGGTTCACCGGGATAGATCTTGGTGGTAGCAATAGTGGCAGTGGATTCTGCATCAATGATCCGTATCCCCTTTTCTGGTTCTGACTCAGAGTTGGAACCTACATCTGATTCAAAGGATTTCATCTCATCCACCAATGACTTATTTGATCGACAATCAACAATGTTATGTTAGGGGCTCTTATGGCAGTCACACCACTTCTCGGTATATTTCTTTGTCTTTCAATTTTCCTTTTTTGCTTGTGTCTTAGACTGGTTGTCTTGAGGCTTTCCATATTTTCTCCATGATTTTTTCTATAGGTTGGGGATGCTCTTGCTTTGTTTCTGCTATGAGGGGTTCCCATACCCAAACTGTCGCGTCTTGTGTTTAAGCTTCTGCTCGATTTTGACGACATATCAATAGGCTGCACCCAAGGATGAGATGTCCATAAACTCCATTTCTTTCTGGATGTATCTATGCAGACCACCACGATACTTGAGAACCATATGTCAATCAGAATCTTTGATACCTAACTTGGTGAGTAATGTATGGAAGATATTTGTGAACTCTGGCATTGATTGGTCCCTTTCATGCCGCAGTGTGGTCCATTTTGTATACAGGTCATCATAACTTCCAATAGGGTAGTATTGTTCCTTAATAGAATCCTTGAAGGACTCCCAGGTGAGTGCGACTATAAATAATGAGGGTTCATTTGTTTCATTTTTCTCACAGAAAGTATCCCACCAATCTTTGACATGGGGAACGACTTTGAGGAGTGCAAAAGTAATCTTTTCTCTATTCGAAAAGTTATGAGTAGAAACATATCCTTCTAGCAGATTCAACCATTTGTATACATCATATGCATCTATATGACCTTAAAATATAGGAATATCAAAGTTTATATGTACCTTGAAGGGAGAGGCACCTCTGCTCGAGGATATGCGTCGCCTGTTGGTAGTCGCTGAAGGATTTGCGCAAAATTATCCATCATCTCATTTCTCTGTTGCACGAGGGATCCCTTGAGCATAGGTTTGAAAGGATCTCCTATCCCATCATATTTATTTTCTCCCACCATGGAATATCTCTTGGTCATGTGATACATTTTTTCCTCAAGAGAAACAAGCTTGAGACCCAACTCTTTATACCCTGACCTCGTTGGGGACATGCACTAAAAACGACAGGGAACATACCACTCTGATACCACTGATCCAGATTTTATGAGAAGAATGAAATGAAAAATATTATTATTATTATTAAAATAGATACACAAGGAACAATAATAGAGATACAATAAAATTGGATTCTATTCAATAAGGAAATATGTTGAAACTGTAAAATGCAGACTGAAAAATAAGCTTGCTAGAATGGTGGCAACTTATCTCTGAGAAGAGATGTGATGAATGTGCTCATTCGCAAGAATATGATTAAAATGAGGCTCTCAAATCATTTTTACAATAAAAATGAATGCCAAAACCCTAGACATCCAAAAACCTAACCCTAGGATATGAAGCGCCAAAAGTCACATGGGCTCCGTTGGGGTAAGTTAGTACATCAACTTCTTGGGGTCATAACTTTTGCATACGATCTTCGTTTTAGGCGCACAATAACTCATTGGAAAGGTATATATGAGGAATACACATTTAGCCATAAAAATATGACTCATTATACAATTTGATTGTGGCGATACCTAAAAATGTTGTTTAGGGCCTCAAAATGACCCCGAAAATTCAGGACCTAAAAACTAGGAAAAACCTGCCAAATTAAAAAACTGCCAAGATGAGCCAGTTGGAATAGGTGGGTGGCCACTTATATCCATCTATATCATCCCTAGAACTCTGTGATTGTTATGGATCCTCTTGGATCACACCTTCCCACTAAATAACTTTTGGTCTAAAAGTATGAATATTTCAACAACTTAGTTATGATAGCTCTTACTCACTCTTCCACCTTACTAAAATGCTCTTATTCAATAACTTAGTTATGATGAAGCTTCTTCACTCTTCCACCTTGTTGAATATTATGGGACCAAATTTTATCTTCATTCTTAGATATTGGATACTAGATCAATGTACTTCTATTTGCTTCTGAAATATGGCTTTGACTTTGGCTCTTTGGCTACCGGTGTTAGTTAAATATAGCTCTTGTTCTACCTCATAGATTTCTTCATAACAAAATTCTGCTTACTGAATTTTTGCAGTATCCGAATCTTAATCATGTACTCAACATCCACTCCCATCTCTTTGTTTGTTGAAGATAGACTATCTCGACCAATCATGAAACCAAGTTGAATGTTGATATATGCCTTGCCCATCTGGACTCATTGTTCCTGTACTGCTAATGTATATGTAGGAGTCCTTGAATGAATTCCCTGTTCATTTCCTCTCTTTTTCCCTGAAAGCAACTCAAAATATATTCAGTATACATTTGTACATCTATTCGAACATGACATAATATCTTGGAGATGCTTATAACATACATCTTTAAAAGTATGTACCTCTTATCTTTACAAAGAAAACCATTTATTTATCAACTCTAGGAAGATTTACATAACTATGATACTCTTCCCGATCTCGATCTACATGCTCCAACTGCTTGCATCTTGTTGACACCTAAAAAAGTGCAACATGAGATCCTTGCCTGCAAATAAGTTGCAATGCATTTATACATACATATTAATAATACTAAATAGGTGGGACCCCATTAGAACAATAATAAAAAGGAAATGGATCCTCTTGT
>SNQJ01S0029481.1:6407-22351 GCA_010110895.2 Picea sitchensis | reverse complement strand
TATGTATTGGCCTCCTCTGAGAAGCAAAGTTGACAAGAAGACTCTAGATGATTCTCCTATCGGTGACAGTGGGAAAGCAGATCTGTAGAGTTGGTGTGCCTATGGACGAGCACAGGTGAACGTGTGAATACATGGTTCTTCTATGTAATGCAATGAATCAGAGCTATGAAATACCTATGGATGTACTCCTAGTGGATGAGCACTAGTGGGTGTATCAAATCCTTTGCTATATGTTGTTCAAGAATCAGACCTACCTGTAACCCTAAGTGTCATGTAAAGGGTACAGGTCAGCCCTACCTTATTGTGTTTAATAATAAATGTAAAAGATAATTAATCTGGATAATATTAATTATAATAATAATAATAATAATAAATATATTATGCCTTAGATAGGTTGGCCCTGTTGTGCCAATAGACACTTCAGTTGATAGGACAAGTCTAATATAAGTAAATGGAAATCTCCCATTGTAGAAACACATCCTTCTTGTGAGTTTGGAAATTTCAACAAGTAATCTTCTTTGACAAAAGGTGTGCACCTCTCTTGGGTGCTAGAGTTCTAGGGTTTGAGCACCCTCTTGTGTGCTAGGTATTTCTTGGTGGTAAAGGTGTTTCTCTTGAAGATTATAGCAAAAGATTTGGTTGGGTCTTCTTCCCTTGTTGAGAAGGGTTTCCCAGGATACATTTTGTGTTCTTGTGCATGGTGCTTCTTCTTGTGATCTTGGTTGCTGCAACATTTATGATTATGGTTAATTGATGAAATGGAATGAACTTCATACTTAACCTAATTCTTATGAAAAATCAACAACATTGTCACGCAATAGCTCAGTTGTAGCCACTCCTTAGATAGGTCCCTCTTCTCCTGCAACCACATGCTATGGTGCATTGCCTAAAAGTTTGTTATCTGTCCAAACTCCTGGACACTCTCTAGTGAAATCCTCCAGGTGTTGACTACTAGCTCCTGGATCTCTGATAGGTACCGGGCAAAAGTATCATTGTTTTTTTTCTTCTTCTTTATAACTGTTATGCTCCTAAGAGAAGTGTAGCGGGATGCACCACACTTTCCCACCCTCTATATGTACTTTCTATACACTGGTTCTTTCCACCCTATCAGTTCAATGAGGATAAGTAACCACGAGTAGTGGAACTCAGAGCCCCATCCTATGTGTCTTTGTAGTCTTCCAAGAAGGAATTAAGCAAGTACGGGCCCCAGCTCATCGATCTCCCCTTCGCGCATTGCGTTGTAGCCGCTACCACTCATGTTGGCACTTCTTCTTTCCTAAACTTGCACATTATTTTGCACCCTAGCAACCTTGTGGAAAATTTTGTCATGGGATCGTTCATGTCACTGATCCTAATTCCCTTATTTCCTCTATCTGTGCCATATTTTGCCTTAATCTCGTTGGAGATGGCCTTTTCCTTTGTCTTATCCTCTAAATATTTCTCTGGTTTCTCCCCATCTGTGGGTAGCCCAGTAATAGTTTCGATCAAATCCACATTGATAGGCACTGACCTATCCATCTACAAAAATCCTCCATGCACCCTTGATAGGAGTTTTTTCACACATCCATTGATGTGTTTACCGCTCCCAAAATGTGGTATGTCTAATAGGCTCATGATCCCTGTGTTGCAAAGTCCTAAAATCCACTGCGCAGGTTCCAACAATGGCGCACCTGATGGGCCCTCTCCTTTGCACTCCATATAATTTTGTTGTGCAAAATCCAGGAATTTGACTATGTCTTCCATGTCATGGTCTGAGTACTTCATGGTGTTTACTCCTCCTATCATTTCATCATATGCTCTTACTCCCTCTGGGATTTTTGGCATTACTATTGTCAACTCCGCCTATGCGCGCGATATTCCTTATGCACTGCTTTCAACTTTCTTTTTCTTCTTCCCTTGTGGGGATGACGCCCTGACCTCTGGTACGCCCTCATGCTATGTTTCTTGTTCTTCTTCCAGGTCTAGGCCCCGTTGTGCTAAACCCATGGCCTATTCTTCCTGTTGTGGCCCTTTTCCCCTAGACACATTAGGCTTTGCGCTTTCCATGTCTTCCTCAGGCTACTTGACCTCTTGTGTTGGGTTTTGTTCCTTCTCCACCTACATGGTAGTAGACTCATAGTCTGGCATGTCAATTTCATTGACATACATGATTTTCGACATGTCATATGTCCCTGTATGCTCCTCTCGAGCATTGTTTCTTGTGTTTTAATTGACCCTTCTCGGCGCTCCAACTCTCGATGGAAACATCCTGCTAAAATTTGGACTGCTAAACTATAAACATCCACTTTCTATCATGAATTCTCACTCTCTCACGCTTAACTTTGTCTCTTAGTTCTTCTCCTTAGAAAAAAATATTGACTGCATTTTCCCCCTTTTTCTGCCTTTATAGTGTGACGATATACTGACAACTCTTTCCCACTGACAATTTTCACTTTTTCACTTTTTCTTGTGCACTCCACTTTTTGTATCTGTCAACTACTTTCCAACGCACACTATCTTCAACACTGATTTTTATGCGATGCACTGTTAATGCTATCAAATCTATTTCATCAAAAACCCTCTAATATTCTTCTATCTTTTTGTCTTTTTGTTACATTTCTTCTTTTTATGGATATTTTTATTTTTCTTCTAACATCTACTATATACAATATATACAATCATATATTTTCTCTTTGTTTTTACCTCAGGTTGTTAGGTCAGCGGTCTTGATACATATTCAGTCGAATACCATTCACCAGTCCTCTAAGATTATTCCTTGCAAGATCTTTCAGTTGCATAGAACCTCCATTTGTGATGGCCTCTACCTGATAAGGCCCTAACCAGTGCATCTTGAACTTCCCAAGGTGTTGTAGATACCTGCTTTCATAGAGGAGAACTAGATCTACTTCCTTAAATCTTTTCTTCTTTATGTGCCTATCATGGCAAGATTTGTTTTTTGCTTTATGTACTTCCTAGTGAAATCCTGCTAAAATTTTGTCTTCTTCCAGCTCCATCAAGTGATCCAATATTTCCTACGCAACACCTTCTTCTATCATGTTGGTGATTGTTGCAATGCACATACTAGGTACTAAATAATCCAATGGGACCACAACTTATTTACCATACACCAATCACCATTATGAATTGTGTATGTCCTGTAAGCTTCTTGCATGTAGTCCTGTAAGCCCATAATACTGCTAATACCTTCAAATCCCAATCATACCTATTCACATTGCAATTTTTTGTCAATGCATTCTCTAGAATCTTGTTAAAAGCTTCTACTATACCATTTGCCTAGGGATGGTAAGGTGTGATCTTTTAATGATATATGTCGAATTATTCTTTCATAGCTTTGATTGTACTATTAATAAAATGAGTTCCCTGATCACTCAACAAATTTTTGGGACATCCAAATATGGTCACCACGTTCTCAAAGAGAAACCACGCTGTAGTTTTTGCGATGCAATCCTTAACTAGGGCTGCTTCTACCCATCTGGTTAAGTATTTTGTCGCAGTGATGATGTATCTGGATCATGGCCTCCTTGTTGGTGGATTAATAGGTCCAATGAAATCCACATCCCATTTATCAAATACATGTAAAGTTACTTGGGGCATAAGTGGCATTTCATCCCTTCTAGATGGTTTTCCCACTTTCTGACAGTATTCATTTGCATCCTTATGTATTGTAGGCCACCATAATCTTGCACACAACAACTTCTTTGTTGTAGGCTTTCCTGCATAGTTCCCTCCAGCTATCCCTTCATATGCTTCTTCTAGCACCATGGAGCGTTCATGCTCCATCACACATCTTCTCAGAATTCTGTCTGCACCGAACTTGTATAAATGACCTGCAATCAAATGATAGTCCTTGGCGCGCACTACCAACTACTTTGTCTGCATGACAATGAATTCCTTAGGATCCATTCATGTGCTAAAAAATCCAACAATGTCAACAAAATAATCATCAGCAATCTGAACACAAAATAAGTTAGCATCAGGAAAATTCTCCTCCAAGTTCCTTGGCTCCTCTCCATCAGTAATTCTTGACAGATGATCTGGTCCTACATTCAGCTTCCCTGATTTTACTATGATTTAAAAATCAAATTCCTGAAACAATAACAACCATCTACATATCCTCCCCCCCAACACTGGCTTTTTAACTAGGTACTTCAAAGTGGAATGATATGTAAACATCTTAAAATGTTGACCCAATAAATAATGTTTGAAATTTTGTAGGGCATATACCATATCCATACCTTCCCTTTCCATATTATTATAGTTCTTCTCAGACTCAGTCAACTTTCTACTAGCAAAATATATTGGGTGATCAATGTCTCCTTCACTTGGTTGTGCCAAAAATTCTCCAAGTGCAATGGATGAAGCATCCACATGCACATGAAATTCTTTTGTCCAATCTGGAAAGCTCAGAATTGGTGTTGTCACCATCTTCTCTTTCAGTATGTCCAATCTCTCTTAGCATTCATCATTCCACTGAAACCTAATGTCTTTCTTTAGTAACTTCTCCATGGGAGAAATAATATTTGAATATCCCTTTATGAATTTCCTGTAGTACCCTGTGTGGCCCAATTTTTCTCTCAATCGGCGCACTGACTTTGGTTGTGGTAAATTGACAATAACAACAATCTTTGCAGGGTCTACTATCAAGCCCTATTTTCATACAACGTGCCCAAGTAGGATGCCAAACAATGTGTTGAATATACATTTCTTAATGTTCAAGGAAATCTGACATTGCCTACATCTTTCTAACATTAACCTTAGAATTTCTACATGGTCCTTCAATAAACTGAATAGTGTCCAATCATCCATATAAAATTCTAAAAATTTATGTATAAAATCCTTGAATGCAACTACTACTACTCTAGAAAATATTTTTGGTGCATTCTTTAAATCAAATGGCATTACTGTGTACTGATATGATGCCCACTCTGTTGCAAATGTGGTTTTGTACATGTCCTCTGGAGCAATTCTGATCTGATGGTAACCTGAAAATCCATATGTGAAAGATTACACTTCTTGCCCTCCCACATTCTCTAAAACTTCATTTGTAAATGGAGTAGGGAAAGGATCATGCAGGCATGCATCATTTAACTTCCTCAGATCCACACATATCCTAATCCCTCTAGACTTCTTTTCTTGGACCACCATTGGACTAATCCACTCTGATTCTTGCACAGGCTCTATGATTCCTAATTCTAGCATTCTGTCAATTTTTGCCTTCACTTTCTACTTATAATGGGGTTTAATCTGTATGGTCTTTGTCTAACTGGTCTTGCCTCTGGTCTAAGGGGTATCTTCATTTCCCCAAGTTCTCCTACTACCCCTTTCATATTTGAAAATGTGGTTGGGAATAAGTCACTATACTCGCGCAGTAATTCAGTTATCTTTTCCATTGTCTCACTGTCCCAGTAATCTCCAATGCTGGCTATCTTGGGATTCTCTTCAATCCCAATATTGACCTTTTTAATCTTCATAGGTGTAGTAAACTCTTATTCTTGTAACTAGGGTCCTTCCAACCCTCTTTCTCCTTCCCCTTCTAATATCTATATATCATGTGGGTTTTCCTCTACTTCTTCATCTTTTGTGACCTGATAACAATAAACCAATTGTTCAAGTGTTTCTTTTCTATAATATCTATCTACTGTCATTGTATCTACCCCATATTATTTAAATATCTTTCCCCCATATTCTTTAAATATCTTTCCTTTGATCCTCTGTAATGCTAGATCCACCCATGGATTCTCACTTTCAAATGCAAAGGTTCTAATACAGTTCTGTTGCATTGCACCCCAACTCAAAGTTTCTCTGTGCAATTCCTGTTCCTTGTACCAATTACTTGGTATTCCTTCTAAGGCATGAATAAAGTAATGCATCCATTCCCCTGGTGGTAACAATCTTTAGTTAGTGACACAATCATTTATGTGATGCCTTGGGTTCCCTCTTTCATCATACTTCTGTAAGGGTTTGTCCTACTGACTCCTACCAAATCTTATGCGCATTAGTCACTTACACTAATACCAGTCCAAAATTACCTTCTTATGTGCACCCCACCATCATGCAGGTGCGTCCCTCAATGTTATATCCAACAATAATAATCTTTGACTATCCAAAACTTCTGATTAGAACTCTGTCAGGAAGTTTTCTAAATTATCCTCTTCATTAAATGTGGGAAACTATCTTACTTCTGTCCCAACCCATCTTATTGCACGTGTAACTCTTGCGCACCTTCTAGTAGAACCTTCATGCAATCTTTGCTGCCAATTTTCTACTCCAGTATCATAATCTGGCATATCGAAATTAATACTCCTCCAACTGAGTACTCCATCTGCATTTGGATTCACATAGTCTTCCTCTCGCATAGTAGTCCTATACAATTGGTTCACGTCATCCTATAGAACATTGTCAAGCACAGGTTCTACATATCTTTCACAATCTGAGGGATCTAAAGGTGCTACTACCCTAAAGTTCCCAGATTAAAATATCATTTTTCTAGTCTTTAAATTAATTATGGCCTGATTATCAAAGGCCCAATCAATTCCCAATAGTGTTGGAAATGGTATCGACTCATCCACCATATCCATTACTTCAAATTCTACTGTGGTGCGCACACCATCTAGATCCATTGTTGTATTCTTCAATATACCTATGGGAATCACTCTCTGCTAGTTTTCTATCTTCAATTGGATATTGAAATACCCTAGTGTAGGTTCTCCCATTTCTTCCCAAGTTTTCTTTAGAAAAATGTTGACATCTGATCCTATGTCTAGGATAACATTTTCCATATTAAAGTATCCTATCTTTGTGTTCAATCTAAACTCTCTACTAGTTCTTTTCTTTCTATGGAATTGATTAATCTTCTTTGGTTATGTTCCTACCCATTCCTCGATGTTATATTTCTCAAGCATATTTTAAACAAATCCTTTAAGTTACTTACTTTCTTTGTTTTCTCTCCTTTGTAAGTATGATCCAAAGACTAAGGCATATCAAAAATAGGAGTATCATAACTTTGCACAGTATTCGATGTGGAGGATACATTCTCCTTTAGAAACTCCTTCTTTGCGTCATACTGTTGTTGTGGCTGAGTGTTCTT
The DNA here is from genome assembly GCA_010110895.2 of Picea sitchensis. Taxonomy (NCBI): domain Eukaryota; kingdom Viridiplantae; phylum Streptophyta; class Pinopsida; order Pinales; family Pinaceae; genus Picea; species Picea sitchensis. Next base: position 15,264 of record SNQJ01S0029481.1, on the reverse strand, counting down.
TTGAATCCAACATTGAGATTCCTTCTTTTGATCATGTTCATCTACTCCTATCTTCACTCCTCCTCTAGTCACTATATTAATGTTCCTCTCAGGATCCCTTATTTCTACAACAATCCACTAAATATTCTGGTTATTTAGATTCCTCTTGGATCTTCGTCATTAACTTCGGGCAATCTTTTGTCACATGATCTGCTACGTGACAGTACATACATGTTGCTACTGGTTGAGGAAAATATTTGGCATAGTGTCCTTGCTACTAAAAATTATGGCATATAATAGGCCCTCTACCTCTGGCCATTCCTCCTCTTCCTCTACCTATAAATCCTCCTCTGTACCCTCATGGACCCATGTTATGTTGATGATATTGTGGTTCTTGATTATACTGCGGAGGTTGCTGGAACTGTGGAACTGCTAGAAATTGTTGTGCATTGCCAAACTGTGGTGCAGTATGTCCTGTCATCAACTCAACCTGCATCCTCTATGCATCTGAGGTTCTTTCCTTCATTAACTCTAGCGTTCTACAATTTTTGTCTTCATGCCCCACTTACTTACAAAAGTTACAGATAGTACTCTTCGGTTTTGTCTTGTACTTTTGCATCATAGGGCAGTGATAAGGATCATGCCCATGTGTCTTGCATATTTCACAACAAGGCCCTCTTGTAGGAAATGAATTTGGTATCCCGACTCCCAAATACTACACAAATGTCGTACACTCATTCTTGTGATGTCCCTCTGATCTTCACAGGGTATACCACACTGCTTCTCTTTTCTCCCTACTTTTATTATGGTTTAATTGCACTGTCAGGTTCTTCAGGTCTTCCTTCAGATCCTCTATAGATGGATGTGTCTAATTATACTGATTCTCCTCTAACTGCATCACTACTTACAGTGCCTTTGTCTGGTTTTGAAATTTTTGTTGTCTCAATGGATATTTGAAATGTGGTAAAAATAATTTATAAACAATTTTCTGTGTTGCATGTTAGAAATGGGATACTTCAGTTTACCTTTCAATATCTTGAAATTATGATCAATGTCCCATACAAAATCTCCTGGTTTTTTTCTAACCTCAACCATTTCATTCATAAACCAAACCTCTGATTTCAGCCTCTGAAACTCAGTGATCAGTTCCTATTTGATCTCTGCTACTGTTCCTGGCACACCCTGTGGATTGTTTACTTCTATATTCATGTACCAATCCAGCGTGCTGTTTCTGAATGTTATTGCTAGATGCGCTACTTTTTTTTCCTCATCAGTGATTCTTTTTTCTTCCCATATTCCCTCACACATGAATAGGTGCTTCTCTGGGCCTTATGTTCCATCCCCATGGAACTCTGGTAATCGTATCGTTGGATCTATGCCTGCCATTGTAGAATGTGGTGTACCTACTCCACGTGGTAATACTATCTATGTACTGTTGTTCAGACTTGAACTCCCACTGGTATTGCTACTAGTACTTCCACTTGTACCCTCACTTCTATTCTGATCTCCTAGATTTTGCTGACTGTCATTCACTGGTTCTCTAAACAAATCTTTCTTTGTTGATGTGTTAGTCATACATGGGGTTGTAGCTTCTACACTGATTCAGATCTGGACAAGGGTATTTGCTTCCTCATTAGATATTTATCCTCTAGTATTTCTTTCATATGTGGCATGCACTATTTCTTCAATGTGATCCACAACATGGAGATCCTCTACCTCTTCCTCATCACTCTCCAAGCATTCCCTCTCAACTACTGCTCTTTTCTTTCTATTGAGATTATATTGGTAGGGTCTTCCACTGTGCATTGTTCTTGCCTTCTGCATAATTTCCTGGATATCCTCTTGATTCATCATAATGGGATATTTATCTTTATTGTGATTTTCTCTATCCATTTCACCCTCCATCTCATACCTTCCTCAGGTTTCCCCTAACTCCCCAATGCATGCAGGGTAGTTTAGTTGTCTGATTCCATGGTTAGTACTGCTTTATCATGCAATAATTTCTTGACCGAAGTGTACAACAACCTGATGTACCTTCCCCTTGGACCCTTAAGAAACTCATGCTTTGTTACACTGTAAGACTTCGATGTATGTACTGCGAACTCAGTGATATACCCCACTACAATGCTATCTAGCCAGAAATCTACTGTACGCGTGAATTTTTTATTCACCCTCTTCAACTGTGCGATAATTTCTTTTGTCCACTCCATTAATCTAACTCTATTTGTTGGATGGTTATATTTCAACCGTGTTATCCACTTCTGCAATAGCATGGGAAAATCACTAAACAAACTCTTGTGTATTTCACTAAATACGTATCTCTCCATGTACAGTCTTCGCTTAAACCTAGGGCTTCTATTATCTTTGTGGGAAAACTGTAGTTCCTAAACTGTTAGTCATCTTTCAATCTCCTCTTTCGTGGGATTCCAACCTACAAACATTTCCTTTCTTAAACCCTTGTGCTATACTACGTGATACATCCCTCCCGATCTAATCTTCTGAGTTCCAACTGGCAACAGAACCATTGTTGATTGCTTATGGGTTGACCCGAGTTCTAACTACAGGATTGCCAACAACCCCTTCTACCATCAGTCCTTCTGGATACCAGAAGGCAACACAACGCACGTAGTGCACTACACAGTCTCACCCGAGATGGCTTCTATGGGTGGTAGCAGGACTCAAATGTTTGCAACCCTGGGATGGGATGTGTTTCTCTCTCAGAGGCATTAGATATACTCATTGTTATCCCTCAAACCCTCATTAGATGTTAGATCAGACCACTGACACCACTATTCCAATAGTACTTCATTAACCATTATGGAAGTATGTATTCAATGACATGTATTCATCTACTGTAACACAAGATTGTGATCTAAATACTAACTATGACGTTCATTTACTTAGTGTTGTTTTGTATATTTCATTAGTTTATTCTTAATGCGCAGTAATATTTCCTTTATCATTTAACATGTTCATCATAAAACTAATTAAAGAAAATATAATAAAAAACACTGCACACATACACACATAAACTAGATATACCGTGGTTCACCCCCTCCCGGGATATGTCCACAAAGATTTGTCGTTTTGTCTCTTTATTCATATTCATGCAAAATCTGGTGCTGCGCATTGTACAATTCTTCCGCAATTACATTCAATCTCCACAGATCGTGACAGTTAAAAATTAGGAATTCTTCTCCAATAGTTCTATCTCCATCACACATACTCTCTAACCCACTAAAGGAAAACCTTTTCATAGTCCTAATACATTATACTTATACAACAAAATGGGACAAAGCCCTTACAAAAACCCTAACCCTAAGTAGATTAGGTTTGTCCACTTCCCAACTGATCTTCAACAGTTTGTCCACTTTGTAACTGCTTTTCCTCTGTTGAAGGAAAATCTCCCTGTGTACAGGTAGATCTCCTCGAAGAGCTAGACTCTTAACTCTAAGACAAAAAGTGTTTATCATGGTCACTGACTTCCTTTTAGGACTACACAAACTAATGCATGAAGAGGAAGGAGGAAAGACATACCTTTTACGGGTGCTTGTCCCTGCATGCTCCGAGTTGAACTCCAATCTTGAGCTCCTCGATAAGCCTTGTAGACAAACAAAGTACAACCACTTCCTATTCTATCAAGATTAGTTCGAAGTAGACCTATCTACTTAGAGACAAATTCATGTAATGTAAAACATGAATTAGAAAGAAACAGGCCAAGCATATTACATTAATGAGGACAAAACGTTACTTACAGCCATAGATGGAATGTAGCAATTTCGTCAAGTTCTCCTTGCCTAACCCTTGCTCAAAAGCTCCACGATCAAAATGACGATAGCTTCGCTGATTAGTCTCCATTTTACTATGTGTTTCCTATGAGATCGTAGGTTTCATGCTTCTCATCCCTTCTCCAAATATAACATATGAGATCATAAGTTTGGTATTATTCTCCATCTAGATCCCCCTTTCACCATGAGAAAGCCTTCTTATATAGCCTTGCATAGGCTCAACCACTTGAGATATCTTTGGAGTAAGTTGAGGATTTTCCTCCTTTGGTTATGAATCTGCCCTGTGATCATGGCTTGGCCAAGGATTTGAATCCAACTACCTTCAAATATTGAGAGGATCTTCCCTTCGTTCTTCTCAACAAACCAACTGCTGCCCAGAATAGGTAGCGCTCCCTCAAAAGGAGTGTCAGAGCATTATAACGCTTCTATAGGGGGGCGCCAGCACTCCCAGAAGCAGTAGCGCTCCTCCAAAAGGTCAAAGTTAGTGTTATAACGCTCCCATATAGTGTATAGGGGGGGAACCAACACTCCTGAGAGAGGTATAGGGGAGCGCTCTCCTTCAAAAACCCAAATTCAATGGTTCTTTTAGATGGCAAGAGGTACATAACTCCAGTTAACCATTCCTCTTCTTCCAAATCAAGTGTTTGAGGTGTTTAAAGTGTCTTTTTGATGTCGTTATAAGTACAACATAGGCATCATGGCAGTATGCTTTGCTTGACACTTGCAACACTTGTGAGCAAGATGTGACACTTGCGACACTTGTAATGACGACACTTGTGACACTATCGAAGTGAGTAATTTTGATGTGTAACAGATTACCCCCCAAAGTATGAATTTAGAAGATGAGAACTGATAACTGAAATTCTTTGTAGACTTTCAAGCAAGGGTATAGAAATAGAGAACCTGACAGAAGCTGGACACAAACATCCAACAAATATTATGACGTGTTTCAAACCCAAGGCAGGCATACCTATGCTTGGATGATAAAGACTTGCAAGATATGGCCGCCATAAAATACATTGCGGATATTAATAAAAGGTATAGCCACCGAGGATACAGTGTGGATGTATAATCCTATGACCTGAATTGATCGTAGCCACAAAGAATACACAGTGGATCTATGAGATGATAAGACATAGCCACGACCAATACAAAGTGGATCTATGTAACAATATATGTGTCATTGTTCAAAAGAAACTTCTTCGCAACCTAGGCAAAGTACATATAAGAGTGATCACTCAACCCAGGGTATTCTTACCGATCCCGATGTAGTACGAATCTAACCATGTGAATAGATGTCTTGATGTCGAACATGGCAGAAACCACTTGATTACTGGTCAATGATGTAAACCGTTAACAAGCGCAAGGGAGATCACCATTGTTGTCAATGATTCCCAAGGTACTCTAGTACATTCCAATGAATGTGAATGGATGAGCTGAAGTTGAACTTCCGTGGAACCATCTGATCAGAGGTCAATGATGTAAAACATGTCTCCAACCTTTGATGATCTTTCTGGAGTTAAGCCACTATCTTTCAAGATGGGGGCATACTGAGCTTAGTCTCTGTTCTTTCTCATGCTCGTAAATACATGAGAATTCATCCAGGTAAACTTTTATCTCTTTTTCAGACCTGTATGGATACACGAAAAAGGAACCCCCTGGAGTCTCCTTTAAGCTCTTTTTAGACTCTCTAAACATGAAAAGATTGCCGAGTGATCTTGCTTCCTTTCCCACTCATTAAAAGGTTTGAACGGGTGTCTTTCGAGTGATAATTTATCTCTTTTTTGGCCTTGCGAGACTAACATTACGAAAAAGGACAACATTGGAGTCACCTCTAAGTTCTTTTCAGACTCTCTAAACATGAAAAGATTGCCGAGTGACCTTGTTCGCTTCATGCTCGTTAAAGTATTTGAAGAAAATTTCTGTTGAGTGATAGTTTATCTCTTTTTTGGTCTCATCCGACTCCTTTACGAATAAAAGAACTAAGAGAGTTCTCTTTTAAGTGTTTTTCCAGACTCTATAATCATGAAAAACCTTCGAGTTTTCTGTCTTTGGACTCGTTAAAATAAACATCGGCAGGCCCATATGGGATCGAACCCTTACTTCTTCCAGTTCGTCAAACAAAGGAGGAGGAACTTACCAAAGGTGAGTTATATCGATCATGTCTTACCCTCCTCTATCTCGTTAAATTAAAAAGAGGTACTCATCTATCTGGATGGGGGAAAAATTGAAAGAAGCAAGCCAAGCAGTTTTTGAGAACATTACTAGTAACTCTTAGAGTCGCCCTTGAACACGACACTTTGTCTTTTGAATTCATTATAATCCACTGAACCTCTGCACTGAACCAATCCTTTGAGTTTTTCATACTACTTTGGGTCACCCGACGAAAGTCACAGTATCCACTGCATCATCGTGTTTTGGTCCATGTCACGTTTCTACTATTGTGCCTCAGTGTTCAAGGGAAGTATCCGCCTCAAGAGTCAGCCATCACAAATATCTTGTCTCAATACCTGTGTCAGTCCATGTTCATTTGATCTACCAATTACATCTCTGTGTCTTTTTCGTGTCATTTATGGGGGATACATCAAGGCTCTCCTTCGACGAGTCTATTCCTGTCGACTTCAACACATTATCCAAGAACTAGACTTAGAAACTAGTTAGTACTTTGGGACCTGCATGCCTCAATGGAAGGCCTCCTCACTTTCGATAGTGGGTTTACATAATTGACCTCTTATCGGATGATTCCACGGATGTTAGACTTCAGCTCATCCATTCACATTCATTGGAATTTACTAGAGTACCTTGGGAATCATTGACAACAATGGTGATCTCCCTCGCACTTGTTAACGATTTACATCATTGATCGGTAATCAAGTGGTTTCTGCCATGTTCGACATCAAGACATATATTCACATGGTTAGATTCGTACTACATCGGGATCGGTAAGAAGACCCTGGGTTGAGTGATCACTCTTATATGTACTTTTCCCAGGTTACGAAGGAGTTTCTTTTGAACAATGACACATATATTGTTACATAGATCCACTTTGTATTGGTCATGGCTATGTCTTATCATCTCGTAGATCCACTGTGTATTCTTTGTGGCTACGATAAATTTAGGTTATAGGAGTATATATCCACACTATATCCTCGGTGGCTATATCTTTTATTAGTACAATTATGGATCCGTAGTGTATTTTATGGCAGCCATATCTTGCAAGTCTTTATCATCCAAGCATAGGTATGCCTGCCTTAGGTTTGAAACATGTCATAATATTTGTTGGATGTTTGTGTGTAGCTTCTTTCAGGTTCTCTACGTCTATACCCTTTCTTGAAAGTCTACAAAGAATTTCAATTATCAGTTCTCATCTTCTAACTTCATACTTTGGGGGGCAATCTGTTACACATCAAAATTACTCACTTCGATAGTGTCGCAAGTGTCGTCATTAAAAGTTTACCTGGATGCATTGTCATGTATTTACGAGCACGAGAAAGAAAAAAGACTAAGCTCGATATGCCCCCAGCTTGAAATCTAGTGGCTTAACTCCAGAAAGATCATCAAAGGCTGGAGACATGCCCTCCAAGCTTCAATTCATTCACCGACTTTGAGCTTGTCACCAATTTCTCTAATAGATGAGAAAAAGGAGAAGGGTGGATGAAAAGAAGGTTCAAGAGAGGTGACTGTTTCATTTTTTAGCGAGCTTGACACATGAATAGAACTATGCTCAGGGTTCCGGGTTTGTTCCCCAGATTGTTGTTTTATTTTTTAACGAGCTTTCTATATAGAGGAAAACTATGCTCAAGGCCTTTGTTTCATTTTTTAATGAGCTTGCCACAGAGAAGAGAAACTATGCTCGTGGTTTCTTCCTAATCATGGCTTCCGAGAGGATAACGCTCTGGAAGGATACCATATCAAGGGACAAAACTTGGTCATGGATTCCAAGAGATCTTCGCTGGAAGGAAGATAATCACTCGAGAAGGAACACATGTCGAGGGTCATGATAGGAGTAAGGAGATAAGGCTCCAATAATCCTACCAAAGAAATCACCATGTCCACTACCGGATCCAAATTATCAAAAGTTGAAAGCATGGGAGACGATAGAAAATTGACATCGGGAGGGGAGATAGATTGTATATCTGCCCGAATTTCTTCATGAGGGGGAAGAAAAGAGGATCGGTGACGGTTATTATCCCAAGGTAACTTGTCAATGTGAAGCATTTCCGGAATAGATTCATCCGAAGGAAAAGTTGGGGAAATGTAGTCGATCGTAGACGACAAGGAACTCAACTGTGATTGCATCGAGGAACTGTCGGGCACCAAGAGATGTTGGTCATCTGATGAGGGATAAGTGGATGGAATAGAAACGTATGACGTTTCAGCTGGACTAAGTGGCACGGTGTCACTTAGTGCATCGAATTCCAAAGGACAAGGTACAATCCAAGGGTCAGATGATTCCAAAGATTGATAGGCCGCAGTCGAAATCATATTGACGGTGGCAATATGATGTGTAGTCAGTGGAAGTGGTGTAGGGAAGGTACCCATGAGGCTAGAATCTTTCAGTAAGCCAACACCAACCATTTCATACATGATCTTGTGGTCTCCTAAGAAAGGAATATTGTTGGTAGTGGGAACACGAGCATCAGTCATGAATAAATCCAACTGATCAACAGTGACAATTTTTCCCTGATGAGGAAATTGGACACATCAAAAAACTGATGAGGCAATGGCAGTCATAGCATAAAACCAACTTCTTCCAAGTAACAAGTTGTAATCAAGGGGAGCATCGACCACCTCGACATCAATAGTAACAATTTTTCCACCCAATTGAATGGGCAGGGACTGTAAAATCCCATGGGGATGAAAACCTCACCTGTCAAAGGCGTGTAACATCATTGGGGATTTGTTGAGTGCTGGTGATTTTAAACCTTTCCAACACGCCAAAGGCAGGACACAAGTCGAGGCTCCCTCATCCAGAATAGTTCGGTGGATTTGTTGATTGTGAACAACAACATCAACTTGGAAAGGAAGTTGGTGGGAGAGTCGAGATGCATAATTGTCCAGGTTAAACATGATCTGATTGGAAGACTCAG
>SNQJ01S0029480.1:37888-59901 GCA_010110895.2 Picea sitchensis | reverse complement strand
CCCAAAAAACAGTTGTATATCATTGGTTGCAAATCCCGCAAATCCCGCAAATCCTGGGATTCTATTATAGTCGACCTCAGTCGGATTACCATTTGGCTACTATTCAACCTCCATTTAGTATTCAATTGGTTTCCACTCAACCTCTTGTTGACCTCTTTTCGATTGACCTTTCGACTTTCCAGTCGATTACTTCAACCTTCGACTTAACCATCACCTTGACTTGACTTATTTGTCAACTTATCCCTAGTCGATCCACCNAGTAACCTTCTTCTAAATATTAGCATGAATAGCAACTTAAAACAATATATATATATATGACCAGTAACCTTCTTCTAAATATTAGCATGAATAGCAACTTAATACAATTACAATGTGCCTTATTTATAGGCTTTACAACATGAAAAACCTTAAATCATGGCGCCCAAAAAACAGTTGTATATCATTGGTTGCAAATCCCGCAAATCCTGGGATTCTATTATAGTCGACCTCAGTCGGATTACCATTTGGCTACTATTCAACCTCCAGTTAGTATTCAATTGGTTTCCACTCAACCTCTTGTTGACCTCTTTTCGATTGACCTTTCGACTTTCCAGTCGATTACTTCAACCTTCGACTTAACCATCACCTTGACTTGACTTATTTGTCAACTTATCCCTAGTCGATCCACCTTGACTAAACAATTGAATGACTATTCTTTCACTACAAAGAATATAACAACCCAACATTCTCTCGCTTGTTGTCTTCCTTTTTGATACAGGATAGCATTAACATATGTTCACTAACCAGGGGAAGCAATTCCCATTGCCTCTTCTTGATGTGTTTTCCTAACACCCATCAACTAGGTGATTGGGGTTCATATTTGAGCTTATGCTTCTTTCAAATGGAGACCATAATTTTCATATTTGGAAAGTTCCAAATAACCTCCACCTATTGATCATGAAGAACCAACAAGTTTTAAGAATTCAGAATCAATTTTAGTATTGCAATTCTTCTTCACGAAAGGCCAACGGGGATGGTTTCCCTTTTGAACAAAAAGAGAAGAAAAGAAAAAGATACTAAAAGAAGTAAATTGTGTATTTCCATCTTCTCACTAAATATCCCTTGTGTTAGCTTCGTCCAACATTTTACAAAATCTAAAATAGAGGTCATATGCCCAAGATATGCCAATTTTCTCCCACAGTCTGCAATACCCCCAACACTTAGTCATTTTCACTTATGCTAAATGACCTCACTCCTCTCTATACTACTGCCTCATACCTAGCCATTTTCCTCTCCAAATGCTTAAACTATCAGAATAAACCATAAGTACTCATGTACACCAATATGAGTGTGGAGAAAAACTCCAATATAGATAAGAGAGATACGTTAGACAATAACTCCTTAAATAATAGGACAACCTCCTCCAAATATCCAAATACATTCATACAACACCTTTCACATATTCTCAATAATAAATACATGATCTCAATAATACATATTCATACACTACACAAGAGGCCCATTTACTATTAGGATGACCCTATTACATATATATTTACACATTACATGTACATTTAACCCCATATATGCCCCCCCTTGGGGTCATATCATATACATTTAACCCCATATATTCTCCCCCTTGGGTCACAACATTTCTCTTGAATATCCTCGCTCCAATCTGGCACAAACCCCCTTCCCTCTAAAGGGATGCTCAACCTCCCGGTCTAGGATTGTTCCAATCATTGAGCTAAATGGCTCGTCGAGCTCCTAATGGGAACCAATTTAACTTGACACAGGCCCTTCCACCTTTTTCGGCACAGGTTGTGTGGCACCCGCGGACCCTCTTCCTAGCGCTCTTCAAATATTAACACCAACTGGCACTAGCTCTCTATGCTAGGCTCCCCCCTTGATGTGATAATGGACTACGACTGTAGGCCAACTCCCTTCGTGACCCCGTGCTTCGGAACTTTCGTGAGCTACTTACTCCCTTTTTCCTGATTCCCGAATAGGCAAAATCTTCGGGACCAAATCTATGGTCCACATTATTCTCATGATCGACAGCTAAGATTGAATCGCGAGTTTAGACTTCGCGAGTCCTCTCTTTCTCAACTCTGTCCTTCCCAATTTGTGAATCAGTGAAATGTTGATTTCTCACCACGTGTACTATCTCAATGGATGACGAGGATTGCTTCGGCTCCTAGCTCTTAGAGTTTTCTCTTCCTTCCTTTTTCCTCTGTAGTGAATTCCTCTGAAATACGTGGATCTTCACCATGCGTCCTCTCGGATCCAACGGTCTAGAATCACTGTTCTCCTTGCAACCTTCCCGAAGTATGAATGCTAGAACTCTCAGATCTGCTTCCACCTATCTACCTGGGAAAATTCGGTCTTAGGGACTTCGGTAAGTCCTTGACTCCTTAGTGCACCTTTTCCTTTTTGAGACTTAGGCTATTCTCGAACTTTGTCTGCTCTCCTTGAATATTTTTGCGTGGATTCTTCTACGACTTTGCTCGGCTTGAAAACCTTCAAGGTTCCCAGTTCCTCTATGTCCTTCAGTGAACTTCCTCGTTCCCTCCTGGGAGTTTCTCACTCTTCCTCCTGGGCTTGTAAGATGGACTTACAATATCCTTGGCGCACTCCTTGCGCTCGACTCAACTTTTCTATGGCTTCTCCCTTAGCCTTCCTGAAGGTTTTAAGCCATCTCCTTTCCTTTGTCAATGCACTCTTGCAAAGCCTTCTTTCCTCAGAGTGTTTAGAAACTCTGAACTATGCTTCCTCCTACACAGTATTTCTTTCCAAGGTACTTAACCACCTTGAAATTTCCTCCCGAGCCTGTGAATTATCCTGGTATGCCCTCCTGGCAGTTTCTCTTCTACATCCACTATATTCAGACACACACTCTTTGCATCGGTTCACAAATTTTCCACACTTTGTCGCACACTCCTTGCACTTAACCTAGAGAACCAGGCATAATCCAACCCACTTATAGATAGAAAACTATATCTTTATCCCTATAGATGATTTCTAACATTCATCTACAATTCAAATGCATACAAATGGAATTCATCACAAAATACCCATTACACAGAAATTGATAACAGGAAACACTGTCATTTTTCTATTAATGGCAGAATATCAAATTACAAATGTTGAGTCCCGACTGCGACTGAGTCTCGACTCTCATCAACCTCCCAACTTGGCTTACAATAATTTTTCATCAAATTCCAGCAGCCTCTACTGGGCATACAATACAAAGATTTATACAAGAGGGGCTCGATGAGCTTCCCTCCAAACTAGTCTAGTGATGTCTAATCACCATTCAAAATGCTTGACTACCGAGGTAGATTGCAATGATGGAAATCTGATCTGAATCGGATGCAGATCCCTTCAATCGTCAACCACTTAATGGCGACCTTATCTTTAGCTTGTGCAAAGGCACAACTTGGCTCTTCCAGCTTGTCATCATTAAATGCCTTGATCATGCTTAGATTCTCAAAGGCCAAAATGAGAGGGTGGCGTCTCTCCCTTCCTTGAATGCGCACCATGCGTGTTAATCGGCTGGTGTGTGCTGAGGTGGAGAAATGCCCCTGCATCACAATCTCTCGTCCTAGTATACCCTTTTTTTATCTACATGCAAAGAAGAACATAATCGTAAATAAAGTAGTTATAATGACTGAATTTTAACTACCTAAACTAACTATGATCAACAAATTAGTTTCCTACCAAACATATGCACATAATCATAATGGAAGCACATTGATTACACATGATTAGGGTAGGAAAGAAGATATTTATCTCATATTAAATGAATATCGAATAACAAATAATGAAATCACCTTATCCTTGTTATGGCACCACCTAGAACCACCATCTAGATTCCTCCTCCTGGGCCACTAGAGACTTCTTAACCTCCATACTCCTTACTCCAAATGTGTGATAGAAAAAGAAAGGGGCTCTTTATTTCAAGTTGATAATGAGGGAAAGGGTGTTAGAAATGGAGGCTTCCAAGAATAGGGGATGGTCTTAAAAACACTAGATTGATTACCTACATACTTAGGAAAACATTTTCTAGCATAAGGGTGCTCCCTTTCTCCTCAAATCTATGGCTCTATTTATACCATGAAAAATTGATTAGAGTAGTTATGTACGGATAAGAGGTTAACAACCTAGAAAACTCATAAAATCCAATCAAAAAGGTACATTTTTTGCACATTTATGTTTTTTAGTGCATTTTGGAGGCATATGTGAGTTTTTAAAGGGAAACAAGTGTATATAAAGTTGCATATGCTAGTTGTCAGATCAAGAGTAACGTATGGATTTCCAAAATGTGTTTTTAAAGAGTTTTAGGAGGAATTTTGGTTTGCAAATGCAATTGGATTTGGGATGATGGCCAATGAATGCATCTATGCATATGGAGTGGAAAAAGATGCTATTATACTTATTTGGTGTGTTATTCAAAGGATTGGGAGACTCCTTCAAGCTCCCTGGATATTTAGGGTATTCAATTGGAGAGAATCATTTCAATGTGGGGTTAGATTTAGGTAATGAAATAGATGATTTATCACAACAATTGACCTATATATCCATGGGTAAGTATCCTATTTTAACTTGTATTGATCTCGATCCTAATTTTGATCCTATGGGGGGTGGCTCTCTAGTTGGTCATGGGGAGACTAATCCTAGTTTCGACCTCCACTCATATGGTTGCCTCAATCCCATAATCACCAGATTGAGTGGCATGTTTTCCTTGAAATTAACAAGACTTGATTTAGGGAATCGTGATCATTTTCCTTAACCCAAAGAATCTTGTCTCCTTGGACTTAAATAAAAATTTACCTTATCGATATATGATCCTTTTGGTGATCCAATCCCATAGCTAGGACCTTTTTCGGAATTTTTTCAACCTATATTCAAATAATTGATCTTCAAAAAATTGAAGAGAGGATTGATCATCTTTAAAAAATTGAGAGAAGGATTGATTATTTTCAAAACATTGAAGAGATGATTGATGGGATCAAGGATAATAGATCTTTGTCATAGGCCAAATCCCTTGATTCCTCTTATGGGACCTCTCATCCTATTCTCTCTCTTGATAAGAGGGATTTAAGTAGCATTTTTATATTTCCTTTCTCTGTAGACTTGTTGTTGATACACAAACTCTAAATACATCCCAACGACCTCCTCTAGACTTGAACCCTTGCATTATTGCATAACTATCCTGAGACCCAATTGCATGATATAATCTATAATCAACCCCTCCAATCAATTAAATACTCCCACATGTGATCCAAGGAGAGTTAATAATGCATGAGTGTGAATGCAACGTCCAACTGAGCAAGGAGAATGAGTCTGAGTGATCATGTGGTATGTGTGATGACATGGTGTCCCTGTCATGGCTCGGTGAATTGTCATGGATCCCAATGCAATGACATGTATCCTAATTTGGCATCACATATCTCTATGCAATGTCACATATCTTGAGGCATGGTACACATATCCCAATGCACAATACCCACTTGAAGTGATGGGTATAACATCTTAGCAATCCATTAAACGGTATCACCTAGTGACATCTCTTAACAAAACATAACAAATATGGTTTAGTTTTAATATTTTCCTAAGTCTTACAAAGGGGAACCATATAAACCCTCACACATGCACCAAGTTCTAGGAAAATCCATATTTCCTAAGTACCTAGGTGAAAGATAGGAAAATATGGATAATAATAATGAAAGGGAAGGGAAAGAACATCATGTGATGATCCTCAAAGTCTTAGACATGCATAGGTCTTTTTATTCATTTATTCATTCATCTAGCTTTCATGAGCTAGGATTTTTTATATATATTATAGCCTTCAAGAGGGAGATTAGCATTGAGTTACTTCTCCTTGGAACTACTTTTTACTACCCCTTTATACCTTTTTTTAAGTGTTCAGTCTATCAAACAAGTCCCTTTTTATTTAGACACTCATAGACTAGCTAGGGACTAGGGGAATTGGCCTCATAGCGAGGTGGTACTACTCAAGATTTTATTTTGGGATTTTGACTTTAGCTCTTCACCTCTTAGACATTTTGGCTTTATTATTTCAAGATTTTGTTATGAACCAACACCTTGAGAATGATACAAATTCAATGAATAACAGTCCACTTCAAGGGGGAAACCTCGTTTTGAAACCTTATTTGAGGATCAAATCAAACTTACCATGGTTTTAGAGATAGGTATGTTGATCCCCAATACCATATTCCTTCCAACATTGTCTTTTCATCCACCTCAAAATGAAACAATAAGCCTATTATCACAAGATATACCACATTTGTGAAAATCCTTTTGTTGGGGATTTTAAATGTCTTTCTGAGACAACTAATAACACTTCACATTAATTATCAAACTAGGGGTCGTATTTTTATTTCAAGGCTATGTGCAAAGTCTATGTAAGCTACAATTTCCTATGTAGTGCTAGTAATTCTAATGATTGTGAAGTGAATGAAAACTCAAGCAGTCTATCTTTTCTTGAAATAAACACACTTCAAATCACTCTATGCAAAACCTTGTGAATAATCATGGAAAGGAAAGATCACACTTAATCCGAACAATTCCTTATTGAAAATAAAATCACATCCAATCCATGCAAAACTCATTGAAAAACAGAATCACTCTCAATCCACACCGCTCTTGCTGAAAGGAAATAAAAACTGCAAAATGGAAAGCAATCCAACAATTCTCTTGACCAATCCTAGACTCACGATGATATTAAAGAGAACACACATTCTATAATTTTAATAAGAAATACTATATGTTAACGAAGAATCTAAATAATGCAACGAAACCACAATGAAACTCCACCCAACAGAAGTAACAACAATAACAAAGATTCTCGATTCCTGCTAACAGTTGACCAAGATCTGTAAGTAATAGCTCAACAATCAAGAACAAATAATATTCCACACCAACCAGTAATCACCACAGCATTTAGAATCATAAAATGGACTGTAATAAATCTACCTAATGAACAAATAAAATTGCAACACCTAATTAGCTAAAGGGGCTTTTCCTTCACCAATCGGGGCTACTAAAACAACTCACAAATTGATGCTCAAATAGCATGAACTGGTATTCTCATATTATAGAAAAGAGATGATACAATAAGTCCACCAGACGCATGTTACACAATTTGCTCCTCTCTTATGCCAACCTCCTCAACTAGAGAGGGTTCCTATTATTTAAACATTTCTAGATAACGGTCTTTACAAAATAGAATATCAGATCTGATCATTACATAGCACAATATCTATTACACATTCATTTTGTTACAACCAATGTACAAAATAGAGAATTTTGGTATATTATCACAACCATGAATAGTTGCAAAAACTAGTACTCTTGTTTCTTCTGGTGACTCATCCTTGCCACATGGGCTCTAGTCTTCTCCTATACTTGAGCATCGGTCAAAGACCAAATGCCCAAGTATCAATGATATCATGGAAGTGGCAACATTGTGGTTCAAAGGGTGACAAGATCTAGAAGTAACAACATATCAAAAGGGACACCATCTGAGCTTGTGAAGGAGTAACAACATCAAATCCTTGAATGAATACAACATGTTTCCAACCTGCAAGTATATGCTTCCAATCCATATCATTAGTAAACCTGAAATCAAGTAGGAAACTACTTAACAACCCATATCACTACTTAAATAATGCAATTCATAAAAAGGTTTTGCCTTGGGTGAAAACATGAAGTCACAGGTAAGATGTTGTCAAAAAAGGGTAAAAGATGACTTAAAGTATCTTCAAAATAGGGTAAATGGATGGAAAAAAAGGTACAAATAATGGGCCCAACATCTACCCTCAACTAGCCCTGTTACATGTGCTCGTGCAGCTAATTGCTATCTGAGATCATGATAATCCCAAGAGTAGGTTTCATGTAGTGTGCTAAGTCGATAGGCCTCGTGTGTATCTTTCTCAGAAGCCCTGAAACCTGCTGACACCATAACTTCCATTCCCCATTTTTTCTCCATCACTTCCAACTCATACATGGGATGATACTTATCTATAGAAAACTAGATTAAAGGAAAATAAAACTTCAAGTCAATCCACTAAGGGCCTCTCTGTTCAATACACGAACTGTACCTACTCAATCACCCCATGGCTCTTCTGAAGTTTGGAAACCCAAAGGGTTCCCTGTTTTCAATTGCCATTGTATATGACTCCCATATTCTTTTGCATCCCTCCAAGGCCTCAAATGTTGCATCGTTGATACAATTGGCGTAATGGTTAATTACCTATGCCTGAAGACTTACAACTAGCCTTGAGAGATCAAGAGACCTGTTAATGAGGCTTTGATACCTGGTAGCATCATCTACACAAGCAAGTTATGCCATAATCCTTAGCTCACATGTGGCCTGGCTCCTTTCGACATTCTCCTGGGCCAGTTTCCACTTAACCTGATGCAATAGGTAGGACAGAAAATCTTGAAACTGGAGGTCTCCTATATAGGGTGTATGATTAAACTCTCTTTCATATGGCAGAATAAAATCATGAAAATAAAATTCACATATAGAGTGTTGTGTGATCATATCCGTTGCATAAAATTCCTTCCAGAAGGCTTTAACACTTGTAAATAGATAGTGTGTATCCTCAACTATGGATGTGAGATGAAAAAGGATGGACTTCTTTTGAAGAAACAAAGCATACATAGGAGAAGGCATTTTATAGTTCAACAAATCCTGAATAAATGAACATGTCTTATGATTTTCTTCCTTCTTCTTCTTAACCTGATTTTGAACATCCCTTAGTTTCTTTTGATCTTCTCCCCATTGTTCCTTTTTCATCATATAGAGAGTTATTTCATCTACTCTTTTCCTTTCCATATTCTGAAAACTTTGTCAATGTTCTTTTAGAGGAACGATGCCCTCTTGGTAGGATATTTCCAATGCCTTCCACTTGTCAATATCTTCCTGTAAGAATATAGGAGAGGGAAATTCAAAGGTAAAAACTCCAACTTCCCTGGTTTCCACTTCTTTCTGTGTAGATGCCATTATGATCTTTATTTCTTGAGGTGAGTATCCCACAGGCCTAAAAATATCTTCCCAAACTGAATAGGACTCCTCCTTTGGTTTCTTAGTAGCCCCTTTTTCTGGGAAGGTCACTTTATTAAAGGTTTTGGCCGCATTAGTAGGGGTGTTTAACCCTGCATTCTTGGACATTTCCATAACATGTTTCTTCAGTTCCCTATTTTTCTTCCTTAATTTCAAATTTCTCCTTTTCAATTTTACAACTTGATTAATCAAAGAGGGATATTTCTTCTTACCTTTTATGGAACCCATCATGCTAGGTTCCCCTTCTTATGTCTTTACTTTAACTAGTTTATGTGCAGCGACCTCAGTATTGATTGGCTCTTCGGAGGTTGGTTCTTGTGTAACAGCCTCACCATCAATCATTTCATCTATGCTTGGTTCTTTTGTAGCAAGCTCAGTATTAATTGATTCTTTGGTGGTTGGTTCTTGTGTAACAACCTCCTCATCAATCATTCTATCCATGTCTGGTTCTTGTGTAATAGGCTCAGTATTAACTGGTTCCTTGGTAGTTGGTTCTTATGTAACATCCTCCTCATCAATCATTTAGTCCATGTATGGTTCTTGTGTAACAAGCATGGCGTACTTTCTAATTTTATTTGGTGTTGCGGTTGCTTCCTCTGAGAAAAGTACATCCTTGACATTATTTGTTAATTTGACGACTGGTTCTTGTGTGACATTCATGTGACTAACTGCAATTGTTTCACTAGAGGTAGTTGCAAGATGTTTTATTTCCTCAAGTTTATCTATACCATCTTATGTATCATTGATTTCCCCCAAAAGTGGTTCTTGTGGAACATTTAAGGGGGGTGGTGAAAGGTGGTTCCACTCTCATTGGTTCAGAACCCATTGATCTTGTCCTATGCCTAGGAGAGAATGACACAAACTCTGCAGCTGATATTTTTCTACCTTTCAACATGGTCGATGTTACAAGGTGATCTTATTCGACTACACTTGGTTTCCAATTCTCCTTTGGAGGACCATTTTCAATGAATTCCACGTCACTATCCATGGGTGACTGCATGGAATGGTCAAGCCCCTGTTCATATTTGACTTCCTCGGGATCATCATCCCAATTAATTTCCCCTTGGGTTTATGTTGCTTCACTTGTCTCCCTTGTTTCCATATAACCTTTGTGTTCACCTCGTTCCACTTCTTCATGTTGTTCCTCCACAAATTCTTCTAGTAATCCCAAGAGTTGTCTCCATGTCATTTGAATGCTTCTCAGGGAATCCAGAATTAGAAGTTTAGTTAGTCCATGGTTTTTAATTGCTACTAAGGGGTGTTTCACACCTCTCGCAAAGAATCCCATCAGTTGTAAATATCTCAACAAGAAATATGGAATGTTCAAATGATCATTATGTCTTACATGTGATAACAACTTGAGGTCATAGGAAAATATTACCTGGTAGTGGCCCTCATGTAAGATACTTTTAAATGAGAGAGCCATGTCCTTCCATATGGTAGGAAAGGATTTATAGGCATATACTTTCCCTCGAAACTGTAGGAGTTCCCCTTCCATGTTGAATTCCTTTGTTGCATGTGCCAGGGATGTCTTCCTACCAAACCATCACTCACCTTATTTTGGGACCCCCGTCACCCTAGCTATTCTCTCTTCTGTTATAGCAACCTCTACACCCCTTACCCTGTATTTTTGACCAATAAAGTTCTGGGTGAACTCCAATGTTGTTTCCACATCAAAACCCTACAATATTTCAAAGTATATTGTCCACCCTGCATTTTGGAACAACTGGTAAACTGTTATGTTTCAATGCAATTGTTCCACATCTTCTGGTTCATGTCGCACTGTCGACCCTCCCATTTATGTGAATTGTGATCAAATTTATTGGTGGCTTCCGATGATCTTGTTATAGTGCTATGGTTGTGACTCAGTTCTAGTTTTTTCATGGAGGAACAACAAAGGTGGCGTGGGTTTTTATTAAAATTTTGCAAGTTTTTGGTTTTAAATATGGTAGGTGCATGCGCTTATAAGTTCTAATTGGTTAAATTATATGATGTACACACATGGAAATAATGTATGAGTCTTGGAATCAGCACCTCCCCCCAACTAAAGGGTTGGGCATCCACGTCCACTCATCCGGAAAGTAGTATCCAATTCATGCATTACAATTATTTAAAGTAATAATTAAGTGTTAAGTCGAGTCGTACATGTTCGATCTTACCATAAGTGGTCATGGATTTTGGTACGAGTGACAATTATTATCATGATTTGGTTGATCGTGGTGCAATGATGTCAGACTGGATGGTGATGGCTTGTAATGATTTGGTGCCCACAAAAAGTATTTGTGGCAGCTCCCAATTTGGCGGTGAAATTTGGAAAATGTTTTGGTGGACGTATAATGCTTGGTGGAAAGTTGCAGCAGTGTGGAGAATATTGGAATCATGCTTATAACTTGGACATAGCAGAACTCTATTCATGTTGGAACCAAGAATTTGAAAGAAACAACACAACTTGAATGGTGTCGTTTGTTGCAATTTTTGTCATGTTGATACTTCATGTTGTTAGTTGGACAAGTTTCAATCATTGTCTCGTGTTGTTACTTGGACAAGTTTCAGCAGATCTATCATTTTGTTACTTAACAAGTAACATCCTTCTGTAGAAGTTACAACATCATTTCTGTAAAGAGAAAAAAAAAACATCATAATGTTCCAGGATTAAAATCTAGCATGAATATTTTATTTCGAAGCAATAGTGATTGAAAAAAAAAATATTTTCTTTTCTTTTTTCTTTTAGCAGATGCCAACTACCAGCAAGATGGTTTTCAGATGACATCTATCCAACTGTGCCCCTGAGGAGTTATATATATATAATGGTCTTGGAGGTGAAGGTGTGGATGCTTTCCCTTCCTCGTGCAGCATTTCTAAGTGTGGGCTAGAAGAAACCCGCTTGATGAAAGAGTCCCTTGAAGTCAGATGATGATGTAACTGTAGACGATGCCCATTAGCAAACAAAGGGGTATGTTCTTCGTCTATGTTTATCAGTTTAGCAATCCCATTGTATCCACTTCGTAGGGGCCCAACTATCTAGTGTAAAGTTTTCCATTGAAATCTTTAAACCTGGAGTCATAAAGGAGTGCACAATCCCCTAGCTGGAACAACTTCTTTTTAATGAAATTATCATGCCACTTTGCATGTTTTTTCTGCACAATATCAGTATGTTGCAATGTAGCCAAACGGATTTCATTTAGCTAATTTAGTTGTTCCAACCGATGCTTCTGTGATGCTGTCAAATCCAATCCAACCTCTATAATAGTCCTAAGTGTGTTGATTTCAAATTCAATTGAGAATATTGAACACTTACCACATACCAGCTCAAATGGAGAGAATCTTGTTGTGATTCACCTAGTTGTCATGTAATCCCATAGAGCTTCCGACAATCGATCACCCCAATCATGGAAATGGCTAGCCACTGCCTTTGTAAGAATGTTTTCTAATACTTTATTGGTGCTTTCGACCTGTTTGTTTGCTTGTGGGTGATAAGGAGAAGTGACTCGATGTTGAATCTTGTATTTCTTAATAAGTGCCTCAATATTGTTATGTGTGAATTTTGATTCTTCATCGATAATTGTCTTCCTTGGCATCCCATACCAGACAAAGATTTATTCAAATAGGAAGTCCATAAAAGCTTGATCTGTGGATTTTGGGAGAGCCCTTTCCTCTACTGTTTACGTAGTCCATGCATGCCGGGATATAATATTTTTGATGTGATGAGGGGTTGATTGGGTCCATGAAATTGAGATCCCACTTCTCCAAGTGTTCTATCATTAGTTGTGTTTGCAATTCCATCTCATCATACTGAATGGGTTGGCCCATCCTCTAGCAGCTATCACATCCTTTTACATATTTATTTGCATCCTTGAATACAGTGGACCAATAATAACCCATGTGCAGTGCTTTATGGCTTGTTCTTTTGTCTGCAAAATGCCCTCCACAGGGCCCATCATGGCAGGATTTTTGAATGTCCTAATTATCATCCTCTCTCAAAAATCTTTGAATTAAATGATTTTCTCCTATGTAAAAGAGGTATCCATCTATCCACGAAAATATGGTACTTTGTTGGATAATATTTCCTCTTTCTCTTGGAGAGACATGGTGTGGCAATTTCCTACAACAAGGTAATTAGCAATGCATGCATACCATGGTGTATGGGAAGACACTGCAAACAAGTGTTTATCCAGAAATCTATGTTCTACAGAATAATTGTCATTATTTACAATAAGTTTAGATAAAAGATATGCGACCATGTTGTCTTTTCCAGGTTTATCAATAATGGTAATATCAAATTCTTGCATTAATAATAACCAGATGATAACTCGCGCACTTGTAATGCCTTTATTATCTAAATATATGATAGTCGAGTGATCTGTGTGTGCAAAGATGAGATAACCAGTTATGTAAGTGTTAGAATTTATCAATTGCAAATATGACAGCAAGGAACTATTTTTTGGTTACCATGTAATTCAATTCTATTGGTGCTAAATTCTTGTTAGTGTAGTAGATGGCATAAGGCTTCTTGTCCTCCTCTTGTCCTAGTACAACCCCAACAACAGTGTCAGAGGCATCTGAGGAGATGTGAAAGGGAAGTGTCCAATCTGGTTCACGTAAAATAGGAGTTGTAGATACCAATGTTTTTAACTCTTCAAAAACATATTGACAATTGTTAGTCCACAAGAATTTTGCATCTTCCATTAGTAACACAAATAGAGGGGATGCAATTCTGGAGCAATTTTCAATGAAACGATGATAGTACCCAGTTTTACCTAAAAATATACGTACCTCTCTCTATTTTTTTGGAGGTGGCATGCTCAAGATTACCTTAATTTTTGTTGGATCGACCTGAATCCCAGCAACAGAGAGAAAATGTCCCAAGACCACTCCTTCTGTCATCATCATGTGGCACTTTTTTATACTCAAAGAAAGGTTAATTTGCTTACATCATTGGAGTGTATTTTCTAGATTAGAGAGTGCCTCTTCAAATTTTGTTCCATATGGAGTAAATTCATCCATATATATCTCGACACTATCATTAACTAGATCAGAAAAAATGCCTATTATCACCCACTGGAAAGTAGCAGGTGCATTACAGATCCCAAAAGGGAGGACATAGTATGAAAATGTGCCCCAAGGGTAGGTGAAGGTCGTATTATCCTAGTCTTTGGGAGAAATATGGATTTTATCGTATCCGCTGAAGCCATCGAGGAAAGAAAAATACTTCTTTAATGATAGTGTGTCTAGGACTTGGTTAATGAATGGCAAGGGGAAATGATCTTTTTGGGTAGCTTTATGCAATTCCCGATAGTCCACGCAAATCTGCCATTTTCCATTTTTCTTTGGGAAGATAATGAGAGATGATACTCATTCATTGTCAGATATTGGAAAAATAAAATTAAAATCCAACAGTTTTTGGAGTTCCTACTTAAAAATGTCCCTCATGGAAAGATTCATCCTCTGCGGTTGTCGAGTGGGGATGCATAATTTTTTGATGTATATATGATGGATACAAAGATCAGGGTGTACACCCTTCATATCCCTGTAATCCCATGTGAAGGATTATTTTTCTTCTTTCATAACTTGTAACATCTTGTCAGTCTATGTGGGGGTTAGGTTTGGATTAACATTCAGTGTTTTACCTGGCTCGATTTCAATTGGGACGTTATTGTGAATTATTGTTGTTGGTATACCTTCTTCCTCTTCTTCCATATTCAGTTCAATATTATCAAGAAATTCATCATTTAATGTGGTTTCTATCAATTGATACACAGGCTCGGAGACAGAGGYCGGGTTGTTGATAAAATTACTGATAACATCATTCGTTGTTTCAGTTTTAAAAGACATGGCTTTGTCAATTGTCAAAAYGGGTTGAACATTCTCATCTTCAAGTTCAAAATCATCCCATAAAGGATTTTCACATGCCAGGATAGGTTTTTCCGGTGGCTAAAGGACCAAATTTTTCATAGAATCCCCATGGGAAATCGACATATTCCATGTCCTGCATCCAATATAAGGGTCGGTTGTGGCTAACCATGGCCTCCCCAAAATCAGAAGGTGGACTTCAAGATGAGATTTTTTCTATAGGATCACAAATTCTGTTGGATATGCCCAAGAATCCAAAGAAGTAACAACATCCTCCAAGATCCCCTATAGTCAAAGGGTGGACTGGTAAGCCAATTCAAGGACTATGGGGGTTGGTCTAAGGTTTGCAAAACCTAACATTTCCCAGGTTTCTTTGGTCATTATATTAATAGTTCCCCCTAGATCCACTATTGTATTGGAAAAATTCTTCCTGTGTATTTAGACAGTGACTGTCG
This sequence comes from Picea sitchensis, assembly GCA_010110895.2. NCBI lineage: Eukaryota > Viridiplantae > Streptophyta > Pinopsida > Pinales > Pinaceae > Picea > Picea sitchensis. The sequence goes on along the minus strand of SNQJ01S0029480.1, from coordinate 44,523 downwards.
GATTCCCAGGGTCATCATATTTGATGGGTGTATCCTTACCCAAAATTAGGTTAGATAGTTTTCCTAAAACATGGATAGTGGGTGGATCCCTGGGTTTTCTTCTTGGTTTATTAAGGCATAGCGCTTGAATAGTTATGGTGTGAATTGGTACGTCCCTTATTTCCTGTAACAAAGGGATTTTGATGCACAGATTAAGGAGTTCTCCCAATATGTTATACTCAGGTTATGGGGGTGTCTTAGATATTTCCATCCTTTTTGGGTATGGAAGAGTAACAACTTGAATGTGGGTCAGGCTAGTAACAACCACATGTTGAGTTGTTGTTGTTACTCTTGGAGTTGCAGTATGTGTATAATTTTCATTTCCTTCATGATGTTKCTCTGTTTCAGGAGGTAGCGGTTCATCCTCCAACCGTCCAGTAATTATTGGTGAATTTTCTGGGAGAATTACCCTCCCAGACAGAAGGTGTACATCATTACACACAAGGGGTACAATACTATAGGTTGGGAAGGTTGATGTTTCAACCTGTTGAACCATGTTATTATTTGGATTTGGATTATCTTGTACAGGTAATTGAGGTCGACTCACAGGAACATTCATTGAAGTATTCATTGGCACATTCATAGGAAGTTGAAACTATGGTTGCATAGGAAATTGTGGAGGTAGTGGTAGAGGAACTTGTGGTTGTGGTGCTAGAAATTGTTGTATGGGGAAAGAGGGATTCCACCAATTTAATGGCCAAGGAGAATTTTGAACTAGTTGGGTCAGCCAATGTACCCAAGGTGACAGATACTAGAATCGTTGGGAGCCTTGCCAATGCGGATTGCAAAGTTGTGGTTGTTGAGGATTATACTGACTATTCCAAGTATTGGAAAATGTAGAAGGGTCTTGATTCATACCTGGAGGTCATTCCTACCATGGATTCTTCAAAGCTAGAAAGTAGGTTGGTTTGACTTCTTCGTTGGTGCCCCGGTAGACCGCCTTTAATCCAGGCAAATATGGGCATTATTTTGTGGGATGATATTGATCGCAAATTCTACATATCTTGACAACTTTAACTAGGCACTCTCTTGAGGATTTTTTCGTTCTACATTTTAGGAAGAAGATGGAAAATTTCTTTTTCAACCTCCAATTGTTTCTATTTATCTTGAACATGTCCAACTGTCAGGATAACGTCCCAAGAATGTCAGTTTTGAAGTCTTCCAACAAATTTACAATATCCACACGAGTTACTCCCCCATTGGTTGATTTTGTGGCTCTGTTGGGGAAGTCCCTGATCCCTGGTTTACTTCTGGATATTCCCCTTAAACATCTTCTGCACAAATCACAAATTGACTCATAAATTTCCTTAGAGATATCCACTTTTCCCATTAGATTCAACATATCCAACCATTCATCTTGCATTGCTCTGATCAAAATTGTATTCAATATATCACTACCCAGAGTGGTATGTGAGGATCTTTGTAAATTGTATTGGAACAGCTCTACATAATCTTCCAGGTTCTCATCCTCCTTTTATGTCATTTTGAATATTTCTTCCCTAAGTTCTCTAGATCTATAGTATTCTTGATACTTCTCAAGGAAATTTATCTTTAGGTCATCCCAAGAGGTTATAGTACCACCACCAAGACCCATAAACCATCTCAAGGTTTCTCCCTTCAAGGTGGCATGGAACAATTTTAGCTTCTGCAAATTGCTGGTATATTCGTAGCTCCGACATAGCACATAAAATTTGAACAAGAAGGCATCTGGATCTTCAGTGGTGATCCCATGGAAATTAGGGAGGGTTGATAAAAATATTGGCTTCATAGGTGTGCCTCCATGTGTATCAGCAATAGGAAATTCAATTGTAGAGGTTGTATCAGCCATTTTTTCCCACAACCTCCAATAGTCTTCTGGGATTCCAAATTTAGGAGGTACTTGTTGAGGTGAAACAAGTTCCTTTGTCTCTGGTGCCAAAGGTTTATCATCACTTCCCTGATCTAGAATAGGAATTTCAAGGGTTTCTCCACATACTGAACTTTGACAATTCGGTATAGGTTCCCGTATTTCCCCTCGTCCCTCTTCTATATTTTGAAACTCAGGTCTTGCTACTATAGAAGGTTCTCCTTGCAACCATGATTCTTTTCTTAGCTTAGCTTTTAATGTCCTAGTGGAATTACTTTTACGAGTATGTTGACGACCGGTTCCTACATGAGATGCCACTTTTGCAGCATTACGAGATTCTAATTATGCCTTTGAAATAATCTCTTGCATATATGTTTTTATGCCTTGATCCTTTTGTCCTAGACCTCCTTTATCTATAATATTATTGGTTCTCGGGGGTCTTCCTCTACCTCTAATCATACATTATATATGCTTTATCACCCATGCAGTCTATATGATATGGTGCAAGTGAGACAAGAGTCTTATCACAATAATCTAGGGGTTGGTGATAGATGCATATGTTCTTACCTTCCATATTTACTTCTCGGACCTTAGTAGCACTAAAGATAATGCAGCTAATCTAGCACTAAATTGTACTTTTGTGCCCTTATAATCTCCCCGACAATGGTGCCAAAATGTTGGGGCTTTTAAATGTCTTTATAAGACAACTAATATCACTTCACATTAATTATCAAACCAGGGGTTGTCTTTTTATTTCAAGGCTATGTGCAAAGTATATGCATACTACAATTTCCTTTGTAGTGTTGGTAATTCTAATGATCGTGCAGTGAATGAAAACTCAATTAGTCTATATTTTCTTGAAAGAAACACACTTCAAATCACTCTATGTTAATCTGTAAATCATGGCACATTACCCCTTAATTGGGGCATAGTATATTAGTAGTGTTATTTTATTTATGTCGGATTGGGTCCATTAGTTGTAATTGTACCCCATAGTCTCCTATATATACCAAGGAGACCTTTTCATTTGGAATAATCTTGTATTTGTGAATTCATATGATGTATAAGGAGGTTCCCCCCTATAAGAGGATTATTATTTGAATTTATCTCTTTTTCAAGGTGTGGATTACATATTCTGAAGTTGTTATGCTATTTGGATATTTGGTTCTTAACATTTGGTATCAGAGCTAGACAATCCTCGGGACTGGCTTCTTCAAACAAGTCTTCTTGGAAATTTTTCTACAAATTTGTTTCTGGAATGTTTCGGGATATGAAATTTATACGGTGTATAGGAGACATAGATAGATCAAATGGGTCCAAATTTCATATCTTTTTTCGCTATATTTTTGGAGATACATTATGTCCGGGTTAGGTTTTTCTACTAGTCCTGAAACTAGTCTAAAACAGGTCTTCTTGGAATTTTCGCTCCCAAATTTTTTCGACTTGGTTTTAGGTTCTAAAAATTTTACAGTACGAAGGAGTAATAGTGAAGTAATTTTTTTTCAAATTTTTTCCCTTGACTCATTGTACTCTGAAAATTATTCTCTGAGGAAATTAGGGTTTTTGGTTGGTCCAGAATTTAGTGTAAAAAAAGGTGTTCTTGGAAATTTTTTTATATATGAAGCTACAAACCTCCAAATTGATTCATACGTATTCCATTAGTTAGGGTACGAATCGAAGTTTTACTGGTGCAAATTTCAAGTTCTAAAGTGAAGACAGTGGCACGAGGCAGGCCATACAAGTTCACTCTCCTGAAAGGGAAAAAATCAACACATCTTGGGAAAGTTATCATAAAATTCTCTTGCAGAATTTAATGTTGGTATAATCTGTGGGGTTGGAAAGAAGATACATTAGGCTACCTCAGGCCAAAATTTAATACTCAGAAGGGTTGAAATTGCAGAGTTGCGACAGAAGAAAGGTCAGCTAACAGAATAGTCTCCAAATCAGGGTTTAAAAGGTGCGTTTGTTTAGAAAAATTACATATCTTTTGACTAGAAGATCCAATTGGGGTGATTCAAAAAGTGAAATAAAGTGGGATAAAAGGAGTATCACATAAATTTGAGAGAAACTTAGGGATTTTCAGGTACATATGTATTCCAACGTCTCTCAACATAGGATTTGTCGTTACTTGTCAACGCTACAACCCGAAGACAGTGTGGTTCTTCCACGTACCTAGAGTATATCGAAAGGCCCCTTTTGAACAGTTGTGTATTAAACAACACTACTACGGATTTGAGCTCCCACGTACCTAGCGTATATTGGGAGACCCCCTAGAATCTTGAGACCAATCGAGCAAACCATTTGGTCATCTTGTTGCTATAGTACACCGAGAACAACACTCGGGGAGATCACTCTCTAATACCTGGGTAGTCGGATAGTACGGCTAAGGGCATGGTCAAGCCTCCTTAGTTAGTGCCCTGAGATATTGGTTTGAGTACTATTGTTGGACCCCACATGTATATCAGATATTTATAGCACTTAACACTCCCTTGTCTATGAGGACCTCTGCCTAAGTCAATTAGGAATTCCTACTTGCAGTAATACTTGGAAACATGCCACCAAAAAAGGTAACTTCTACACCAAATAAGCCTTAAGAAATTCCTACTTGGACCCTTGATAAAGGTGAAGAAATGTGCAGGGACATAAATGATTTACAACAGAAGGAAATAACAAAAGATGAACTACAAAGAATGTTGGATTCAACTGAACCTAAGATGGAAGCAATAATGGATACTAATATGGATGGTTTAAAAGGGGAGATCATGGAAGGGTTGAAAAAGTTGCTAATAGAGAGGCCACATGGAAGTGACAATGTATCCCATGAAATTCATGATGAGGACACAAGGAAGATGAATCAAGACTGGAGAAACTCAAACTTTGGGTTGAACACCAACCACTTTCCTAAGATCGATATGAGGAAGTTTGATGGAAAGGATCCAATCACATGGATACTCCAGATGGAGAAGTTCTTTGATCTACATGATGTGCCACACACACAAAAGGTACGAATTCCGTCTTTATATTTAGAACCCAATCAGTTTGTGTGGTATCAATGGATTTTTTCTCACAAATCACTTGTCACTTGGACAATTTTCATGGAAGAATTGATAGCACACTATGAGGATACAAGGAGTAATACCTTCTTCATCCAATTGATAAATCTCAAGCAAAATGGTTCAATTGTGGAGCACATTGAGAACTTCCAAAGATTGAATATAAAGGTAACGAATATTCTAGATGAGCACCTGATTGATGTTTTCATAGGAACTTTAAAGGATAACATTCAACATGAGATTTTCCTTTGGGAACCCAAATCATTGGAGAATGTGTTCAAAGTGGCAAGAACTGTTGAGATTAAAAATATGGCTATGGATACTAGAAGGACCACCCCTAACATATATCAAGAGAATAATGTTCCTTCTTCTAAGCCAACTCAACCTACAAGTTTGAAACCTCAACAATTGGAGGAAATAAAAGCAAAAGGTTTATGCTTTAATTTTGATAGTCAGTACAGTAAGGGACATAAGTGTGGTGAGAATAAATTATTCTACATAGATTGTGAATAGGAAGAAGAACAAGAACAAGAACAAGAACCATCTCAAGATGAAGACCCAGAAGAGATTTCTTCTGAAGAGATGACTCCCACCATATCATGACATGCATTGGATGGAATTATCACTCCTCAAACCCTCAAGATCGAAGGATATATAAAAAAGAAAAAGGTAATAGTGCTAAGTGATTTTGGTAGTACTAATAATTTCATTCACTATAAATTAGTCAAATCTCTCAAATGCTTTATATATCCATCACCGGGGTTTCAAGTAATGATTGCAAATGGAGGAACTATCAATTTCTCAGGAAAATGCCATAAGATCAATATTACCATGGGGGAATATATAATGAACAATCCAATGCGTGTTATACCCATGGGTGGTGTTGATGTCTTACTAGGATTCCAATGGTTACAATCATTAGGAACAATGGCTTTTAGTTTTCAAGAACTTTTCATGAAATTTTCATTGGAAGGAAAGGAATTTGAGTTAAAGGGTATCATAAGGAAACCAAATAAGGTGGTAAGCTCTACTAGCATGACAAAATTATTAAAAAAGGGGCATGAGGGTGTAATTGTACAACTATGTTCACTAGATGTTCAAACATCTAAGCCATCTATTCCCCTGGATATCCAAGGAATAATTGATAAGCATTCCAAAGTATTTGAAGAAATTCTCAGAGGTCTTCCACCCACTCGCAATCATGATCATGTTATTCACTTAATTCTCGGGAGTGTTCCTCCTAACATCAGACCTTACAGATACCCTTATGCCCAAAAGAGTGAAATTGAACGTATGGTTGAAGAAATGTTAGAGACTAACATTATTAGACGTAGCGAAAGTTCTTACTCTACACCAGTGGTAATGGTACTCAAGAAAGAGGGTGCATGGCATATGTGACCAGATTATAGAGAGATCAACAAGCTCACCATTAAAGATAAGTTTCTCATTTCTGTCATTGATGAATTGATAGATGAACTACATGGAGCAATCTACTTCACAAAGTCGGATCTTCGTTCAGGGTATCATTAGATTAGAATGAAGGAAGAAGATATCTGAAAAACATTCGAAACTCATGAAGGCCATTATGAATTTTTGGTCATGCCTTTTGGTCTTACGAATGCACCTTCCACATTCCAAGAGTTGATGAATTCCATTTTCAATCCCTTCCTTCGAAAATTTGTGTTAGTATTTTTTGA
>SNQJ01S0029480.1:5347-37838 GCA_010110895.2 Picea sitchensis | reverse complement strand
TCATGAAGGCCATTATGAATTTTTGGTCATGCCTTTTGGCCTTACGAATGCACCTTCCACATTCCAAGAGTTGATGAATTCCATTTTCAAGCCCTTCCTTCGAAAATTTGTGTTAGTATTTTTTGATGATACACTAATCTATAGCAAGTCTTGGGAAGATCATGTTTGACATGTTGACAAGGTGATATAGCTACTAAAGGAGCAACATCTATATGCCAAATCATCCAAATGTTTCATTGGGGTGAAGGAGGTAGAGTATTTGGGTCATATTGTATCTCATGAAGGTGTCAAGGTAGACCCTAACAAGATTAAAGACATGATGGACTGGTTGATTCCCAAAACATTGAAGAATCTTAGAGGTTTTTGGGTTTGACAAGCTACTACCGCAAGTTTGTTCGAAACTATGGAACAATAACAGCACCTTTAACTGCATTAACTAAGAAGGATGCATTTTCATGGACTCCAGAGGCAACTCAAGCTTTTGAACAACTTAAAGAGGCAATGTGCAAAGCTCCTATCTTGACCACACCCGACTTACACAAACCTATTTATGAGAAGGAAATGATGGAAATAATACATGCATTGAAGAAATGGTGCCCTTACCTAATATGTAGGCACTTCAAGGTCAAAACAGATGATGACAGTCTTAAATACTTATTGCAACAAAGACTATCTTCAGAAGAGCAACAAAAATGGGTGAACAAGATGTTGGGTTATGACTTTGAAATAATCTCCAAAAAGAGAAGCAAAATGTTGTGGCAGATGCACTCTCAAGAAAGGATGAATATGTTGAGGCATTTCTCTATTCTATCTCTATCATCCAACCTAATTGGATAACAAAAGCAAGGGATGAATGGAAGAATGACAAAGAAGTGTGGACTCTCATTCAAAGGTTGCAGTAGGATTCCAGTGCATCTGATACATTTACATGGAAAAATGATTCACTATGGTACAAAGATCACTTATATTTATGTAAGAACTCCCAATTCAAACAAAAGATACTTTTGGAATTGCACACCTCTTCAGTAGGAGGGCACTCAGGATTTTTGAAAACCTAACACATGGTCAAGAGAGAATTTTTTGGGATGGCCTTAAAATTGATGTTCAAATGTTTGTGGTAGAATGTTTGGTTTGCCAACAAAATAAGGTGGAAACAATTAAGACCCCAGGTATTTTACAACCATTATCCATTCCAAGTCAGGGTTGTGAGGAGGTTTCCATGGATTTCATCACAAGGTTATCGAAGTCTGAAGGAAAGAGTGTCATCATTGTGATTGTTGACAAACTTACCAAGTACACACACTTTTGTGCACTCTCTCATCCTTTAAAATCCAATACAGTTGCTACCGCATTCATGCAGATAATTCAAAAGCTACATGGAAGCCCAAAAATTATTGTAAGTGACAGAGATCCCATCTTCACTGGACATTTTTGGATGGAATTATTTTCTTGTTTGGGTACTCAATTGGCTCATAGCTCATATTATCATCCTCAATCTGATGGACAAACTGCAATAGTGAACAAATGTCTAGAAGGATACCTTTGTTTCTTCGTATTTGATAAAAAAACACAACGGTTCAAGTGGTTACCCTTGGCAGAATGGTGGTATAACACTTCCTTTCATATTGCAACAAAAATGACACCATTTATGGTGCTTTATGGATATCACCCATCGTCCATCACGTTTTCTCTAAAAGAAAAATCTAAGGTTCAAGCAGTGGGAGATCACATCGAGCATCAACAACTAGTTCTCCAACTCTTAAAGGACAACCTAACCATGGCACAAAATCACATGAAACAACAAGCAGATCAACATCGTAGTGAAAGAAGTTTTGAAGTAGGGGATTGGGTATTTTTAAGACTACAACCATACAAACAGATGTCCCTCAAGCAAGCTAAGAAGGATAATAAATTATCACTGAAGTACTATGGCCCTTATAAGGTGTTGCAAAAGATTGGTACTATGGCATTCAAATTGGAACTATCTACATATTCGCGAGTACACCCAATTTTCAATGTTTCATGCTTAAAGAAGGTTATAGGTGACAAGATCCCAATTCAAACTATATTTCCAGAACTTGATGAGGAAGGAAAAATCATATTGGATCCTGAATATATCACTGACACAAGAACTCGCCAGCTGAGGAATAGATCAATTTCAGAGTATCTCATTAAGCAGAAGAAATTACCTGCTGAAGATTCCACGTGGGAAGATTAATCTTTTATACAAAAGCATCCATAACTACTCAAATGTTTAGGAAAACACTTGTTAGAAGGGGAGGTGCATGTTAAGCCCTAAATCATGGCACATTACCCCTTAATTAGGGCATATTACATTAGTAGTGTTATTTTATTTATGTCGTCTTGGGTCCATTAATTGTAATTGTACCCCCTAGTATCCTATGTATACCAAGGAGACCTTTACATTTGGAATAATCTTGTATTTGTGAATTCATATGATGTATAATGAGGTTTCCCCCTCGAAGAGGATTATTATTTGAATTTATCTAATTTTCAAGGCATGGAGTACTTATTCTGAGGTTTTTATGTTATTTGGATATTTGGTTCTTAACACTCAATGCAAAACCTTGTGAAGAATCAAGGAAAGGAAAGATCACACTTAATCCGAATAATTCCTTATTGAAAATAAAACCACATTCAATCCATGTACACTCATTGAAAAATGGAATCACTCTCTATCCACACCACTCTTACTAAAATAAAATAACAACTGCAAAATGGAAAAAAAATCCAACAATTCTCTTGACCAATCCTAGAATCATGATGATCTTAAAGAGAATGCACCTGCTATAATTTTAATAAGAAATACTATATGTTAACGAAGAATCCAAATAATGCAATGAAACCACAATGAAACTCCACCCAATAGAAGTAACAACAATAACAAAGATTATTGATTCCTGCTAACAATTGACCAAGCTCTGTAAGAACACCTCAAAAATCAAGAATGAATAATAATCCACACCAACCAGTAATCACCATAGCATTTAGAATCATAAAACATGTTGCAATAAATCTACCTAATGAACAAATGAAATTGTAGCACCTGATTAGAAAAGGGGGGCATTCCTTCACCAATCGAGGCAGCTAAAACAACTCACAAATTGATGCTCAAATAGCACAAACCAATATACTCATATTATAGAAAAGAGATGATACAATAAGTCTACCAGATGCTTGTTACACACTTTGTTCCTCTCTTATGCCAACCTCCTCAACCAGAGAGGGTTCCTATTATTTATACATTTCTAGATAACGGTCTTTACAAAATAGAATATTGGATCTGATCAATACATAACACAAGATCTGTTGCACATTCGTGCTATTGCAACTGATGTACAAATAGAGCATTCTGGTATATTATCACAACCACGAATAGTTGCAATGGTCGATACGCTCGTTTCTTTTGGCGACTCATCCTTGCTACGCTGGTGCTTGTCTACTCCTATACTTGAGCATCGGTCAAAGACCAAATGCTCAAGTATCAACATGATCGTGGAAGTGGAAACATCGTGGTTCAAAGGGTGACAACATATAGAAGTAACAACATATCAAAAGGGACACCATCTAAGCTCGTGAAGGAGTAACATAATCAAATCCTTGAATGAACATAACTTGTTTCCAGCCTGCAAGTATATGCTTCCAATCCATCTCATTAGTGAACCTGAAATCAAGTAGGAAACTACTTAACAACCCATATTACTATTTAAATAATGTAATTCATAAAAAGGTTGTACCTTGGGTTAAAACATGAAGTCACGAGTAAGATGTTGTCAAAAGAGGGTAAAATATGATGTAAAATATCTTCAAAACAAGGTAAATGGATGGAAAAAAGGGTACAAATCATGGGCCCAACACCTTTTACAAGGGCTAAGACAAGTGTAACATGGAAGTGTTACCATTGTCACCTTAGTAATCACTTCCCTTGTCTTAGTGAAGGATGAAATCCAACACAGGGGGTGCTTCCCTAGTAACCTCAAGGAATCCTATAGCAAGATAAGATCAAGTCTATATCCTCCTATGTTAGTTACTCAAATAGGCCACCACTAAATTAGGGTTTTCAAGGTAAGTATAAGGTGGTTTAATGAAACAATTCCCAAATTTGTAATGTGAAGTATCTAAGACAATTAATGATATTTATCAAGTTGAAATAGGTCAATGAGGTACCCCAAACACTACAAATCAAAGGAAAATCTATGGTTGTTACAAAACTTGTGTAAAAGATGATGAATTCAACAATATATCAAGTTATAATAGAAACAATAAATCATCCCTCTAAACAAGTTAAACATGCAACAAACTAGGGCTGAAAAGTACAAGTTAAACTAGGGTTTTGCAAACAACTTCTTGCTGAAAATGATAAGAGAATATACAACTTTAACCATACAAGACGTCAAGCCCTAGAGGGATGAAAATTAAATCAACAATATAATAAATGATAATAAGATGCACTTCAAGGTGACAAATGCTAATGGAACCCTATATGTCAAGCACATCTATGGCTAAAAATTAAAGTAAATTGCCACAAACCCTAATCTAACCCTAGAACAACAAAGGAAAAGGTGAATTAGGTTTCAAGACTTGCTAGAGGGAGTTAAGACTAGTGATGTTTATCCTCTTAGGAATATGGTGTCAAACTATGAACTTCCTTGGAGGTCAAAGGTGAAAGACAAGATTTGGATAAACCCTAAAGTATTCCACTACAAACCTTAGGAATTTAACCTATAGAATAGCAACTAGGTAATCCACTACAAACCCTAGAGATTGTCCTGTGTCCTCTAACATGCTCTAAAAAAATGATATCAAGGGAAGGTATTCCACTACAAACCTTCCTAGGGTTTACAAGATAATATTTACTCAAGAAAGATACAAATGAAACACGTACTATCACCACTTTGATAAACACATTAGCACTTCATGCATCAATAAATAAATCCATAAAGACTTAGAAAGAACACTTACTAAGTAAATCAATGCTCATCCATGAAACCATAACAATGAAATTATCCATCAAAACTTGAAAAACCCTCCATAGATCATTCCTCCAAGAAGTCATGTGAGTTAGTCATCCATAGTAAAAGAGAAAAGACAGAAGAGACTATCAAATGAGGGAGCACTTCCTCTATTTATATGAGGAAAACAAGCGCTTCACCTCATTTAGCTAATATCCACCTAAAATACCCTAAAACATAATAATATCCATGATAAAATGTGGATAGGTATAGGACGACCCCCCAAAATGCCTCCAAGACAATGATACAATGTTAAAACATGAAAACATCCTCTAACAATGTCACATGTGTGAGTGTAGAAGCCTCATGAAGGGTGAAATCATCTCCAAATGGGGTGCAAAAGCTCCAAAAGTCATGTATGTCCCCAAAAGTCACATCCAAAGGTGGCAATTCATCATCCAAAGTGCCAAGTGAGCTCAAGCAAGTGTCACGTCATCCTCAAATGTGACGTCCCATCACATCTGCAATGTCCTAGCTCCCAACCACGATGTCATCAAGGAAAAGGGTTCCATAACCTCTCCAAAGAGGTTTACTATCATCATCAAAGGCTACATCATCAAGCTCAACCTCAACGTCCTCAAAGGGGTGCAACATCCATGGTGAGGGATCCATGCTCTCTAAGTCACACGTTAGGCTCATGGTGCAATGTCCTAGCTCCAAGGTGCAATGTTCATGGTCCACGAGGTGTCGGAGGGTGTAAAGAGGCATGCCAAATCATCCTAAGGTCCAACTATCATCATCAAGGCTTTGACGTCCTCAATGAAGTGCAAGGGAAGTATCACCAACATCCTCCAAAGGACCCTGTCAAAGGGTGCATCATCATCAAGCATGGGTTTAGTGAATCAAGTGAGACCAACCATCATGGATACAAGAGTCATTAGAATAAAAAAAAAGTGAGTTACATCTTAATGCAAAATCCATGTAAGTAATTCACATTACATATCTTCTTCAAACTTCACACTAGCTTATGACTTTATGCAATTTTCCAAGTTTAAATATGGGAGGACCATCATAAAACTCTATTAGGTGTGTTAGTACCCAAGTAGTGGAGTATTTCCTGAAAAACCAATCAAAGTGTAAGTGTGAGTGAATGGTATGACATGGGGTTTACTTCATAGTCATGGTGTGATGTTCACGTGTGATGTTCATCTCCATGAGAGCCTTTGTAGAGGGAGCGCTTAATGCATTGAGTTACCTTTTCCTCGACATTTTTTCTTCCACCCATATCTTTCCTTTTGATATTCATTTTTTTACTTTGCAAGCCCCTTTCATATTTATGCACTTATTACATCGAGGAAATTCAATAAAGTCCCTTTTTTAGACATGCATTCAATGCATTAGGACTTGAGGTGATGGCCTCATAGTAAGGGGGTAGAGCTCAAGTTAACTTAACTTTTGATTTATCATTCATATCCCTTTGCTTTTCTTTTGCATTTTGAATTTATAACATGTTATTTTTATTCCTTCTTACAACTGCATCAACCTCAAGCATTCAAGCACCTTCTTCTTATAGGAGAATGAAGTAAAAAAAAAATTGGGATACATGTAACAACCATTCCCAACATATAATACAATGAGAGGAAAATAGATGGAAAGTGTTAATTATGGAAAGGTACGGGTATGTTACCCATGTTAAGGTGTCTTATAAGTAGTACCCCTTTCCCCAAGAGATACAACACTTGACTAGAATACATATGATGGCCACCAAGGTGAAACAAGGCAAGAAACATAACTTCCAAGCATCATGATTCATTATCTGACTTCAACCCATGATCCTTACCTAAATTCTCAATACATTAAATGTAACACTTCATCTGAAACAATGGCTAATATACCTCATGTGTGTTGGACCACCATCATCAAATGAGTCTATTGATCAAGTGAATGAGCTGAGTAATGATGATGAAGATGCATATGAGGGACTGCCATCTGTGGAGAATGTTGGTCATCATCTCTGGGATCACTGTCTACAATGTGGATCAGGAAAATGATCTCCTCTAGTTACCCCTAAAAGGTGAGGGGGTAACAAAGCTAATCCAACCTCTAGTTAATAGGCATAATTACGGCCCATACCCCAATATTGGAGCCCAAACATATTGGATATAATTGTTTGGGGTTTGATTTTCTATTTTATGGCCATGGAATTTCCTAATGAGTGCCTTTCTTAAGCATTCCAAGGATCGATCCTCCCTTAAGTCATCTCAAGCACCATGCTTACCTTAACCTTCCTTTGCTTAACTACCTTCCTAGCTTGCTTCACCTTTGAACTCTCCACTACTACTTGTAAGCCACCAAAATACCTCTTCCCACCATTTACAACCTCCAAGTATAAGCCTTGGGTAATAAACCCCACACCAAATAGAACCTCTTTTGTTGGTAGATTGTGAATCGAGATGTAAAAAGGTTGATTCTCAAGTCTCTTTCACACTGTTTCTCTAGGGATTGAAATAATCAAATTTCGAAAGATTTGATCCAAACCCTACATAAACATTAACTCACCATTAATTTGACCATCACCTTTGGGAGTAGTGTTTGACTGGTCCTCTTTCAATAGCCCTCCAAGTGTCCTAGGCCATGAACTTGCACTTTTAGTATACATATCCCTTTGTATATGACCTTCATGGTGGGAGAGGCCCTCTCCATATTATATTTATGCCACTCCTTAGTCTCTGTATCTATGGCCATCTAGTGGGTGCTCTCTTACCCATGTACCTCAATATCATGGGCATCCATGGCTCAATCAAGCTCTCTCCCTATGGCCTCCATAGTTTGATATGGTCCTATAACCATACCTACATAAAAGAGGATGTAGCTAATGACACATTCCCTCGCCCAATAATCTCATCCAAGTCATGGTAGACCTGTGCCAAATAAAGACCCCCATAGCACAACCTGATGCCATCATCTACTACACTTCATATCTTGCTAATCCTATTTGTCTATATTCCTCTTTCTCCCTTTCCTCGTGTTTTTTCGTAACAACAACAACCTTTTAGTGAAATGGATCGGGTGTTGGATCGTCTGTATATTCTCTAAAAACTCTCTCTCATAAAGTCGACTACTACTGGCATGGCATGGCACATAATCTTCTCTGGGATTCGGGGTCACCGTCGACCTAATCATATTGATTTCACCGCTAGCTCTTGAATCACGAGAAGCCCTCAACTACAGAGTCGTAACTTATTGTGGTTGCACGTTCGAGCACTATTTAATTCGACTGTGGTCTAATCGTCGACCTAAAATCATATTCAAGATGAACAACTATTGAACGATCACTTCACTCGTTCCTTGACAGCCCTCTTAAAGAACAATATCATCGAAAGGTGCCCTACCTAGCGCATAAAGGGACATCGGTTGTGAACACTTAGAAAGCAAAGTCGGACAGACCTTGAACTGGAAACACGCCTCCCTCTTTGGGTGTAATAGATGGCTTCAGAGAAAACACTTTACCAACTAATGGAGGTGGGGAAACGCGTTACCAACTAATGGAGTTATAGGAAAGCACTGCCAATGAGACAGTTCGGTCAACATTGTATATAGATCTATTCTATGTTAGCGGAACACAACTGGGGTATCTACTGGGGATTGAACATGGTTCCTCTTCTTCTCCACACCCGGGCTCGGGTGGGAAACCATGAGCGGAAAACTAAAAAGATGACATTGCATTGGTTCGAGTGACTTGGAAACACCATTCTTTGTGCACAGATATGTCGGGTCGACCAACTAGGAGATCATCGTAGGTTTTTGACCCTTTTGTAGTAATGACCTCCCTTTACGGAGTCGCAAGGGGCTAGAAGAGGAAGCTACGAGAAAAGGTACACTCAGAGGGAGGCAATGAGAAGGCCTTGGGATATCCCTATCCTTAAGGAATAAATATGTATATGAAAGATATCTATGTTATTGCCTATGTTACTAGGACTTGAAAGGATCCATGTTTCTAAAGTCTGGTGACCTTTTGCACAAATCAAAAGAGTCCACCAAGGTCCTTAGAACTTCATCCTCTAGACTAGGAGAACGACATTTTGAAAACAAGGTCACAAGATCTGTTAATCTACATAGGGGTCCTCCAAGTAATCCATGACATCCTCTTCAAGCTCCATCCTTTCAACGTTTAGAGACACCAAACTAGGATCAACTTTGTGTTGAACACATTTTTACTAGCCATCCCTCTTCTATAGAGTAATTGATTTCTATCATTGTTGACAAACCAAATGGATATATAACTTAGTGACAAATGATCTTGACAAGTTTCAAAATGCACTCTTATGGTTGCACACTCACACACACATAAGCCACGAGGGTTAGCTTAATTGGTATAGAGTCAAATGTGAGTTTCCATGCTTGTTGTTGGTCAGGGATTCGACTCTATTGATTCCCTCAGGGCGAGGCCCCATAATCAGGGCCTATGGTTTACTCTGTTTACCATCCACGAAATGTGGGGAAGTACTCAAAGCATATATATATATATATATATATATATATATATATATATATATATATGTGTGTGTGTATGTATAAGGAAAACCTCGTGTAGACCTAGTGCACCTAACCCAAAGGAATTTGACAACAATTTTGGCAAAAACTTCTTGGTCAGTTTCCAATGATGGCAAAATGGAAAAGGCCAAAACTTAGAATGTTTAGCCGTCTTCTTATCTTAATCCTAGATTTATCAAGCACCAAAGGAATAAAATCTCTAGAAGTACAAACTTTTCCACAAATTTTTGCACTCTAAAAAATGTTTACACTTGTAAATATTTGATCCCTCTATATGCTTGATAAATACAAAACTAAATTATGTCTAAACCCATTTAAAGCATCCATCTATCATTTTCATTTTTCCGCATCTTTAGTTTATTTAAGTAGTATGTAAAATTCTCCATCCAAAGATGGTGAAGGTAAAAATATTTGATTTATGAACAATCTCTCATAAAAGTTGCACTTTTTTTATTATGGATAAATTAAAAGATGCCAAAAAAAATACTTTCACATTATAAACAAGTGCAACAGGCTGCGATATATGCCTCTGAAGATAATAAAAGAAATTTTACTTAAATCTATGTAAACTTACCGAGTTTTCTTTGCCTTGAGGTTTCCCATTGGCGAGTGCTTTAGCCTGTTCCTATAATTAAAATATGTCATTTCAAAAAAAACTAAATTTATTCATAACAACACATTTGGAAAAATAAGAAAATAAAATAAAAAAAAGAGTCTTATTCTATAGGTCTTGGTTTACATAGAATTGATGGGTAAAGTGTCTCCATTCAATGTGTTTTTGGGAGTTGTGAAAGACTAATTCAATATGAACATATGTATGGTTTTTATTTTATATTTGTTATAAAATTATTTTATCAATAGAGTTGTACCTTATAAAAAAAAGTGACACTTATATATAGTCATGTCAAAATTAATTTCAAACCTAGAATGAAGTGAAGGCTGCAATAACACTATCAATTTATTGACCAATGAGGAGTCATAAAAATACTAATTTTGCTATATTGAAAAATAATTTTTTTTATTTGTTATGTTCAACATTAAAATTTATACATATTTTTTAAGTCAACATAAAATTAATATGAAAGTCAATGCTAACTCATTGCTATATACTACCTCCTACACAGTATAATAAATTAAAAAATACATTTTTAAATTGAAAATATTAAATTTTTAAATCAACAACAATCATGTGAAAAACACAACTTGCAGTTAACTCTTAACCTCCGAAACTTGGTAAAATATATATAAGTTATGCACCATTCATTTAATTTGTATATTTATATTTTTTAAATAATTAATTTAAAGTCATTCATCAATGCATTCGTTTGTCTAACAATTTGTTGAAATATTTTTTAAATTATTATTTTATTTTATTTTTAAATTATGAAGACGAATTTATTATAATTTAAAAAAATAAAAATAAAAAAAAATAAAAAAAAAGTTTAAATCCAAAACACAAACACAAAGTATTTATCACTAAGATATTATTAGAGATACTACCTCCGTACCTCCGGCAGTATAATAAGTTAAAAAATACATTTTTAAATTGAAAATATTAAATTTTTGAATCAACAACAATCATGTGAAAAACACAACTTGCAGTTAATTCTTAACCTACGCGTTTCTCCCAAACTTGGTAGAATATATATAAGTTATGCCCCATTCATTTAACTTGTATATTTATATTTTTTAAATAATTAATTTAAAGTCATTCATCAATGCATTCGTTTGTCTAACAATTTGTTGGAATATTTTTAAAATTATTATTTTATTTTATTTTTAAATTACCGAGATGAATTTATTGTAATTTAAAAAAAATAATTTAATTTAAAAAAAATAGAAGAAAGTTTAAATCCAAAACATAAACACAAAGTATTTATAGTTAAGATATTATTAGAGTATTATTATTTTTTTCTCCGAAAGTGTTTTTTAAGGGGAGGTTCTTCTCGAGACTTCGTCTTCTATCTAAAGCATATAAGAAATTGTCATTTATTACCATACGTTTATTGACAATCAACTAATCATTTATTTCCACATGTTTTATCCTTTGTGACTCACCGACTCCCCTCAATTGTAGTAATCCGATAACAACGAGCAAACAACAGTGTTTTCGAGCATCCAAGCCTCAAATTCGAGCATGTGCCAACCTCACCAGTCATGGCGGTTTCCGTATTTCTCCAATGTCAGGGATGAAACCGTGTCCAGACTCGATAAGGTTCACAACCACCCAATTCAACATCCCAGATGCTAAAACGTCTGGTGAAGGAGGAATATGAGTGCCTGAGGGATGATATCAAAATCATTTTGTTGGCTACTGCCAGTGTTATTCCATGGTCGTCCATCGGATTCAAGCAACGATGAAGGAGGTCTAGTATGTGGTCTC
This sequence comes from Picea sitchensis, assembly GCA_010110895.2. Classification (NCBI taxonomy): domain Eukaryota; kingdom Viridiplantae; phylum Streptophyta; class Pinopsida; order Pinales; family Pinaceae; genus Picea; species Picea sitchensis. The sequence continues at coordinate 25,928 of SNQJ01S0029480.1, read as the reverse complement.
ATAAAGTGGGTGCATCAGGTAAGCTTCTTTGTGCGAGGATTTACATATGTGCTTTTATTTGCTTCAGACAAGGATAACAATATATCTCCTTAGCTTATGTATCACTTGCATATTTTTAAAATTGAATACGATATTTGGCATTTGGTGTGTATAATCATTTCAAATATAAGTTAATCCATAACGAGACTCTAGTGCCACAATTTTATCACTTGGCCTCAGTGAGAGTGATTACAACATTATATGTTAGCTGAGTTAGGTTGATGGTAGCTAAGTTTTCAAATATCAGGAATGAGAATTGTATGAGAAATGTCATTCGAATGTTTCACATATAAGAAACGTATAGACTGTATATATAAAAAAATCATATCTAATACTGTATATACAAATATTATCAAATAGACCAGGTCAGAAGAAAGATTGCATATTGTAGATAGTGTAGTTTGAACATTTAAAATGTTGTAATCTAAATAGAGAAGTGAACATATGTTTGAGTGTCCGAAACCTCATTAAAATTACAATTTTTTTTTTCATTTTTAATGCCAAATTCTATGCATTTTTTGAAGAACTTCAATAGAAACATGCCTTGCAAAAAACAAATTTCTTTCAACTTAGATTTTAGGGATAACTCTTATGCCAAAATATTTCGGGACTTGCACCGGGCCTCATCCCTAAACTCATGCCTACGTGTGGGGAAGACCATAGAAACAAGACTCTTTACAACTCAACATGTACTCCCGACTCTACTCTTTGAGTTGACAATGTGATTCAAAATTTCATCAACATCCTTGGTAAAAAAATGTCAAACTCGATTTTGTTCACTATGTTCGGAGTTTATAGTTCCTTATTTTTTTGAGTGCATATTCCCTGTTTTTTTAACAAGCAGAGTTCTTACCGAAATTTTTCTGAGTCCCCAAGTTGGCTCTTCACTTTGGGTTCATTGATTTTTCCCCAACTCTAGGTCATGCGACTTTGGTAGAGCACGATGAAAGTGGAGCGCCCCCTTCAGGTAAATTAACCATCCCGCTTCCCCGTATGGGGTGTCAGGGATGCAATCAAAGCGTCGGTGGGTCCCCGACCCCCCCACCCACTTGGCCTCCAGAGCCGTGGAAAGCTGCCAACGGCCTCCGTCACCCACCTCACCTCCTCGTGCAGTTTAATTCTCCTCACCGTTGTCTTTTCCTAGCAATCGAGCATCCCTGTCCTAGCATTCACATCATGATTATGCACGCTCCTCACATGTTTGATCCTCCTGTCCTTGGCATGTGGTATGGGAAGGTGGTGAAGCAACTCAGTTTTATGGAGGATACGACCCATATCCTTGATAATCATGGGAGCATCCTCCACTCATGGGCCCTGGTGTTGGGTGGCTATGTTAGTTGCGTACCATTTTGGCTACATTACTTCTTTTCTTTGGCTGTTTGTTTCTCCTATCCCTTGTTCCCCTACACAACTTCCCTGCTACACCATGCGGTGGGCACTTCCTCCCCCTTCTCGCTCCTACGTCTTGCGCTCTAGTTTTCCAATTCCTTTGATATGGCTAGGGGAAGCTCTTCCAGTTGAGGCCATGGGGGCACCTCGTGTAGACCCAGAACCCAGTCAGGCTTTCGACTAGTGGATGCGACTAAAAACTCAGCTGACACCTATCACTCAATCACCCCTCCGAAAATTCAATCAGAAATGGAGCTGGTCAAGGCTGATGTTTGCGTTCTAAGGAATTTCATCCCGGACGACGAGGTGAAGGATACCACCAACTCGTGGGTTCCTGATACTGGCTTCGTTCGTGGGTAGTCCTCGCAGTACCTGAAAATTGTGGACATTTATTAGCACCTGAAGAATCTGATGTGCAGAATTCTGTTGGACCACCATGAAGCCCGCCAAGAAGTCCTCCTGCAGCTCGACGACGTGCAGCTCTAGATCAAGTTGGTCGACCACAAGCTGAACCTGATTGTTGACAAGATGACCGACATGGACTTGTCCAATCTGGACTATGCTCAGCCCCAAGTTCCAACGACGACATACATAACCATTAGCTAAGTTTTTATGTTGTTCCATCTATGGTTTTTGTTAAATTACTAAAGAGGTTTGGGTTTACCACCTCTGTTTAGTAGATTAAATAACAAAAGAAGTCCACACAGAGGAACTAGAAGCTATCCCTATTTTAGTTTATCAATTATAGATATTAGACATACCAAACAACTACTGAATGACAATGTTATGTTTTGTTGTTGGTCTGGTTTCCCTGCAGACAAGCTAACAACAATTTTTTTTTGTATAATTTCTCCTTATTAGTAATACAAAGACTCGGATTACGGGAAAAAAAATTAACCATCCCGCTTTGTATTTTCTTAAGCTCCTTTTCATTTCAACCAATGCCCAAGTTTGAACTACAGGTGTTCATTCATCAATTCCACTCATCCTCTCTAGGTAAGATTAACTATCTCGCTTTGTATTTTCTTAAGCGCCTTTTCATTTCAACCAACGCCTGGGTTTGAGCTACAAGTGTTTACTCATTGATTCTTCTTGTCCCCTCTAGGTATATTAACTATCCCTCTCTGTATTTTTTTAGGACCCTTTTCATTTCAGAGCGGATGATGTCTACTCAGTTGAAGATATGGAAACGATTGTTCACCAACTAGCTCCCATTATCATGCCATCACCCCTCAATCGTGATTTCTCTGCTTCCTTCCCTTCCATTTTATGCAAATTCCTACATAAAATCGGTCAATTCCTATAACCAAATAGCAACACCATCCACGACTCCACCAGGTCGCCAGTGATTTTGTCATCAACAAATGTGGTTTAACCAGTGAAGATATCAAAAAAAAGTTTAGACATAACAAAGAAATAATTTGGAAGAAGTTTTGGAAAATTGACCCAAAAATTGAAAGAAGTTTTGGAGTTGTTAAATGGCAATGGTTTGACCACCACTACTCAAGTTCGAAGGGTGGTCCTTTGTAACCTAGGCTTCTCTTTCTTAAATCCAAAAGAAACGTAAAATCTAAGCTCAACTTCCTTGGGACTTTCATAAAAGAAGAAGATATCTCCTAACTAGTTATAAATGATGCATCTATATTTGGTATCCGAGAGGATAAACTTAAATATGGAACTTCACTTTTGCTAAGATTTGGCTTGGAGGGTAATGCATTATCACATTTAGTGGCAAAGCTACCCCGTCTGCTGAAGATGTCTATAAGATTGTTGGGTATGTTCATTTATCGAATTTGAATATACATACAACGATAACTAGTAACATTATTTATTGCGAACAAAGGTAGCATTGTTCATTGCTAACATAGTTGGATTAGACCAACAATGTTTGTGATTGCATTTACAATATTTTTTTTAATTGCCTTGCAGAGACTCGCAAAATCGACCTACTTTGTTTACAAGAGGTCCTAAATTTGTAGTAGCATGTGTGCAATTATTACAGGTGGGCATGCAACGAGACAATTCATATTTGAAGTTATACGATAATTGAAAATATTCACGAGATGTGAGATGAATATGACCTTAAAGATATTCATTTTCAATCAAAAAATAACATCTCATGATCTTTAAAACATGTAATCGTACCAATTCACTTAGGTATTTCATCTCACTATCTTTAAACAATATAGTTATTTAAAATTTAACTTATTTTAATAACAATATAAATATAATATAGTGTAAAAATATTTGTAACAATATCAACTTTAATAACCCTTTAAATCATCAAAACTTTACTTTCACAACTCTCTAAATCATAAAAAAGCACTATATACTCTTGTAACACTAATTCAACTATTCTTCAAACATCTTTTTGATTATACTTTTTAAAAATCCATAATTTAAAAATAATTAATTTAAAACCCATCTGCCATTCGTTCAACAACTTGCTCAATACTTCTTAAATATTTTAAAATAATTAATTCAAAGGCCCACTACCATACTTCCAACAACTTGTCGTGCAACCTTCCAGCAACTTGTTGAAATAATTCTTTTAAAATGATAAAGTAAGGGCCACATGCATTGCATTTAGTGGTCGGCACATAATGCCAGCCTGCACAGGAGAAAACGTTGCAGTCTGAATAAACTTTTTATAAAGCTTACGCAACAGTACAATAATTCAATCACGGCCCAGTGCCACCTGCCTACAATAATTCAATCAGGGCCCAGTACCACCTGCTCTATTCTAGTTTGAATGAGCTATTGGAATAAATGCTTCTGAAAAAGCTGAGAGCACTACAATAATTACTGGCCATTCATCTGTATCTGATGAAACAGAAGTCATGCTTCGTCTCTGGCGCCTATTTATACAGAAACGATTCCTCTAACTACCCAGTTGCATATCCCACTTGCACAGCCCAGAGCCCTTCTCCCCTCGTTTGGCCTCCCTTTTCAATATTTCTTGTTCGCTTTTCTCGTGTTTCATTCATTCTCTCATTCTTTTTCCACAAATGAAAGATTGGAAGGCGAAATTTGATCATATTTTTCAGGGACCTTCTGTGGGTTTTTTCTGTTTCTGCCAATACTCCACAGATGGTGTCCACAGCAGCGGCGCCTCAAGCAGAGGTTCTTCTTCAAGAGATCATGATTGGATCGGGTATTAAATTTGCTCAAATGACACTGCAGAGATGGCTTACAGAACCTTATCGCCAAGCTCGTGTGATTGGTGTAGATGGTCGGGACTGTATCTGTAAAATGTCCTCTTTCAAATTCATCGACAACAATTACAAAAAGGTCAGTGATATTAGCTTTGACCTGGTGATTTGGTTTACAATTTCTACCCCTGATAATGAAGGGAAGACAAATTAAGATTCCATTGTCCACACAGTGAATTTAAATATGGAAGAAAATTCTTCTATTGACATGCGGAAGATGAAGTTGTCTATATGTGTAGAAATGAATAAATTTCTTCTCATATTAGATGACATGTGGAGTGAAATGGATCTTATATGGGTAGAAAAGAAGAAATTTCTTCTCATATTGGACGATATGTGGAGTCCAATGGATCTTACATGTGTAGAAAAGAAGAAATTTCTTCTGATATTGGACGATATGTGGAGTACAATGGATCTTAAGTATGAATCTCATATGTGTTAAAAAAAAAAAAAATCTTCTTATATTGGATGATATGTGGAGTCCAATGGATCTTATTAAGAGAGTAAGGGTTAAATTTGGGGAGAAAAATTGTAGCAAAGTCTTAGTCTCCAGTACTGGATAATAAAGATGCGATTGAAAAAATGTGAACCCATGTTCAAAAAAAAAGTGGTAGTTATTTAGAAGAAATTTTTGTGATGATCTAAAGAGTTATTTTAGGAGTTATGATGATTTGTGTGATGATCTAAAGAGTTGTTTTATTTTCTATAGTGTGATGCATTTCCTAAGGATGCAGAAATTGATACAGAGAAACTAGAGTTGTATTGTTTTCTATAGTGTGCTGCATTACCTGGGGATGCAGAAATTGATGTGGAGAAACTAGTGGAAAAGTGGGTTGCCAAGTTGTTGTTCCCATGGAAAGGAACAAATTATTCAATGTATATTGGTGTGAAGATTATAAATAGTAGAAAATATAATCATGGGTTTCTGTGACATGGCAATTTATATAAGTCAAAGGAATGGTTCCAAAGTTTCCAAGAGAGTCTACGAATTGCAGGAGGATATTCATATTAAACTTATCACAATGATATTCAAAATCCCCCAACATATTTGGAATGCACAGAACTACTTAGTTTGGTGTTGGTCAGTTAAAAAAAAATGAAAGGTTCCAACACCATTACTTTTGAACAGCATGACTCACAAGGTTCTGATCTATTTGTATCTTAATAACATCATTGCTATCATTAGTTGGGCAGCCCAGCATGTAATCTCTGTGGTTTTCAATTTGAAGGTTGATTAAAAGTCCCAGAATGTAATCTCTGGTTTTCAATTTGAAGGTTGATTAAAAGTTTTGATTTTTAAGAATAATTTTTTGTTATGACATATTTTTTTGAACATTTGATAAATTGAATATTTTATACCCCTCCATTCCCTCTCTCTCCCTGCAGGAGGGAAGGGAAACAAGGTTATGAGTTGATTTTCATATGTTTATATTTTTAATTATTAAAATAAATTAATCTTCATAATCTTTGTGTGTGTGTTTTTTCCTCTGCAAAAAGTTGTATCTTATGATTAAATCAAGCATATATTCTACATATGATTTTATTCAGCATCCATGAAAGACTGCCCTGAAAGATTACTCAGAACGAAGTCTACTCCATATTTAATTTATTAATTGTCCAAAAAAGGGAACTCAGAAAATTATACAATCTTCACCTAAAATGAGAACATATTATGAAGAAGATTCGTCCAGGTTAATAAGGAGCAGAATCAAAAAGTGCAAGTCTTAATTGCTCACTCTATCTGTGAATAATTTCTCTATGACGAACCCTGTTTGAGGATGCTCTGTACCTTCAAAAGAAGGAATGTAAAGATTATGTCGAGCAGCTGCACTATAAAATCAAGTTTAAAAGTGGCATAATGACATCTATCAAGCATTAATTCTGGAACTCATTTAGCAGATTAGAGATGCTGTTTGCGATGTAGTCTTGGCAGCTGGAGACACACCATTTTGGTTGTTGATAGTTGCCCAAAATCCTTACCCCAGGACTCTGTTCTCGATTAGTACTGCTCCAGCTCTCTGGAACAATCCAACTATCTTACCAAAATGCATTCTGCCATCCCACACAAACATTTACACCGTTACTGACTCCTTTATCCAGATTCTGATCAATATGCTGTCATTGGGCTGCCTCTCAGACAGGCTCCCTTTCGGTACTCTTTCATTTCCCCTGTGCTAGCCTCCATGAACAGACCTCCTTTTGATAGAGCATCTACTACAGCATTTAGCTCTCTTCTGTAAACCTTTTTCTGCTGCCAGCTTCATTAATATGCATAATTATTGAATAAGTTTCATGAACAGACCTCCTTTTGATATAATAAGGAGGTACATAGTAGATGTTCTATCATAGGCATAATTATTGGATGAACAGACCTCCTTATACAGCATAGGCATAATTATTGGATGAACAGACCTCCTTTTGATACAGCATCTACTACAGCATTGAGACTAATATAATAAGTTTCATCCAATTGTATTATGCCACCTGCCCCATAGAGCGAATGCTGGCTTTGGCGTGAGCCATCAAAAGGGCCCTAGACTTCACTCTTGGCAATTGAGGGCTGTACCAGAGTCGTTACCTTCACAGGTTTGGGGATGGCCTTTAAGCTTCCATAAAAGGACATGGAAATGCTGGCTGGGACTTGCTTTGGAATATCTCAACATTTCTAGTGAGCCATATGCTCCATGCAACCACCATTGGTAGTGTTTTGATGCCTTATCTTTTTGTTGGAACCAATTCCTCATGCATTGCTCAACAAATTCACCTTGCCAACATCTCCAAAATCTAGTGAAAACACCAATCTCTTCTCATACTTGCTTTGCATATGGACACTTAGAAGAGTAAATGGATTCTTCCTCATGATACACCATCGAGGGCCCTGTTTGATTCTCCAGCTAAGGCCCTATCTGCTTCTCCTTTGAAGGACATCTCATGATAACACTTTGTTCCTAAGTTCAAGCCACATATAAACTTTGGTTTTGAATGTGCCTCTTGAGTTTCCACATAACCTTCTGTTGACGGGTCCTAATGGCTTGTCAACCAGATAAGGGAGAACCTCCGATGACAAATCCCAATTAAACTCGCTCTTGTTTGGGATGACATTTCCAACTAGTATGTGGGCCTGGTTGCCACTCTAAAATTGTTATCTAAATATGAATCCGAGAACTGAAGGTTCTCAGAGGAATTAAAATCTAGAACTAACTAGCTAAGGACATTACTTCTAAATCTAAATGTAAAGTTATTCTAATCAGATCATGATCAAGGGCAAACTAGATAAGATGGAATATAGTAAAAGGTAATATCGTACTGAATTAGAAAGAATCATATATTCCGAGAATAAGAAAGAAATCAAATATTCCGAAGATAAATAAGATAATGACAACATCACATACACATACAATTAGTTGCAATATCTTTCTACAATATTGTAGTTGTGTTCAAAAAAGAAACATGTGACCATATGAGCATACAAATTTTTTTGCAAAAGTAATTCATACAACAGAAATGTAATACTCAAATATTACATAAATGTATTACGAAAAGTCTCAAACACATTCACCAAGCACCAGGTCTCCAAAATGCCTCTTGTTCTTCATTAATTTTGAAGTAATAGAATTGTCCATCATATACAAAGTGCAAAAGTCCCTGCTATGTTACAACCATCCATTTTATAAAACATAACAAGAGGCTTTTCATATTCAGTAATTATCATCCTTACAACGCTTCATTTCACATTATCAATCGAGACTCTACAATAATTTCAAAATAATTAAAATGCAGAAAAATTGTTACAAAAATCAAGTGGTCTTTTGCTGTTGCATTTTATCATTGAAGCATTTCCATAGTTTGAATTCTTCTAATATAGTGTCTATTCTTCTCAGCTGCATCTTCTCAAGATCTACCTCACCATCACAGATAGGGGTTAGCACTTCTGTTTTTAGAGCTTATCTTGTTTGTTGTATGAAGTATTTGTTTAACAAAATCAATGTGTGGCTTTATTATTCTGGTTTCCAACACGTCTGTATCGACCTCCTCTATTACTTTGATAGCCTTCATGCTGAGATTTCTTTTAGTCTCCACATCTTTTATTATCATCTGAGTTGGTCCTGCTTTTTCTAAAGCTGTGAAGGTCTTCATCCCAAATTGTTCTAGCAAGTTATCTGATTTCCTCCACAATATTTTGTAAGCTTTTTCAATTGTTTCGTGAGTGGCTTTGATATCATTGAGGATATATTTCCTAGTATTAAGGAGTACTTGGTCTTTAATCCTCTGCTTAGCTCTATAGACTGGCAATATGTTAGGAGGGTTATCATATCCATCTTGCCAATCTACAATCTTGTCATAAGCACTTAGGACCTTCTAGTACTTTTCCTTTACATTGTTCATCTACAGACCTAGCTTAAGGTGATCCGACCTGTTATTTTGATTCATGTTTAATAGATAGAAGAATTTCTTTTGTACATCTTTGAGTTCCTCATTGGCTTTGGTGGCTTCTTCTTTAACTATCTCCAAGATAACAATTCCCCTTTTACTTTCTTCCAAAGTCTTCTTCATGAGGTCATTATCTTGTGTCAGTGGTTGAATTTGGTCTTTTATCTTCTCATTATATGCATTTATCTCCAAGTATTATGCATGCAACCTTGCCATTTCTTGAGTATGTGTGGCTTTAAGTTGTTCTATTTCCTCTTAATGTAACTTATTGTTCAAGCTAGCCTTTTGTTCAAATTTTGCACATAGTTAGTTTTCTTGAAGTTGCAATTCCCTCTGCAGTTCTTCTATGTGTAAATGTCTGTTGTTATGGCCTCTTTTTCTGTATTCATTGGATAAATTATCTTTTATGGTATCCATGGCATCCTCCAACTCAACTACCCTTGCTTTTGATATGTCAAGTGCTTTTGCGACTTCTTCATAGAACAACATCACATTTGCACTAGCGAAGGCATTAAGGCCTGATGCTTCATGTATTGCATTGTCTTTAGGATATGGGCCTACTTTCTACTTAACACTTCTTTCAGATGTTTCTTGGCTTGTGTCTGATCCTTCTCTTTTTCTATTTGTTGTTCTTTTCTCAATAGCCTTGGTCTTGTCGTTGTAATAGTATTCTCCTACAACTACAACAACACATTCTATTCCAAGTCTCGGAGATGTGAATGCAAGTTTACCTAGAATTGTTGCTAGAGGAGTACATTCTTCTAAGGGGATTGTGACCATACTTGTGCTTAGGATTTGTCACCACAACTTGGTTCAATTGTTCTGGTCCATTTTCTTGGGATTTGGTTGCATTCCTCTTTTCTTCATCTTCTTTCTTTCCTCATTTTGAGTGGCCAATGAGGCTTGTTCTTCATCTTCCTTTCTCTTCATCTCAAGTTATGTATCTTCTCGAGTCTTGGTCTCCCTCTCTGTTTTGTTTGTCTTCCTTCCATTGTTCTTCTCTGAAACTTGGCCTTTATTTTTTCTTTTGTCTAGTCCCGTTTGTTTATTTTTAGCATCTGCCTTCTTTATCTGTTGGTACTTCTCTTCAACTTCATCATTCTTCCTTGATATTTCTTCAGCCATCTGCCTCTGTTCCTTTTCTATGGTTTCTTGCTTCTCCTTATCCTATTGGAGTAGTGCTTTAAATTGTTCTTTTATCAAAGCATTGTCTTCATCTTCCTCTTTCTGGAGTTTTTATTTCGCTAGTTCACTAGGTAGCCTGTCTTGTACTTTCTCAAAATAAAGATCTCCCCTAAAGAGATCCTCTGCAAAATTACCCTCATGAACAACTTGCTATGCTAACTTGACAACCTTTATATGCTCATATATTACATTTTAGGGATCATACCCTTTTTTGTTCGCTGTGCACAAACATAGCTCTCTTAAAGCTTCAACTTATTTTTCAGCGTGTGGTTTATTTGATAGAGAATACTTTCCTATGTGGAGTGGAAATATTGGCCAATACTTCTTGTTCTTCTCTGATAAGTATGCAGTGACTCCTTTCTCAACTGTATAATAAGCTATTTCTATCTCTTAACAATTTATCAGGCACATATTTGGGCAAGATAGCTCCTGGCGTAGGTGTAGTACTTCCTTATACACCAATCTCCTATTTCTTTTAAGGCTTTGATAGCTCCTAGAGATATTCTATGTGGGTAAAACCCAAAAATAGCTTTGTGTATAGGGGCCAAAAAGTAATCACAAATATCGTACACGTGTTATTTACAGTTTACCTCCCATAATTGTGAACAATATACATGAATCGAGAGTTGGTTTGGGTTACAAGCCCAATTGAAAGCAAGAAATTTATGAGCAACACAAATTACATCAATAAGGTATGTTATCATATAAAATCCAGGGTTTTTCATACCTTGGGCTTCATGAGCTTGATTTATGATGCTGAAGGCTAAACACTGGGCCCAGTTAAAAGCTCGTCCAGTGTTGACCACTGTGTAATACATCGGAAACTACTCCATCCTTAAATGAGTGTTGGTTTCATCGCCATAGAGCTTGCAAATCATCGCATTCGGGACTCTGTATGGATCCTTCAGGTACTTTGTGGGAATATATCTTTCCCCTTCCTCTACTATCCATTCCTTATCGATGAACCAATCCTCCATCAACGTTTGGAATTCTTTATGCTCAACTCCAAACTTGTCCATAAATAATTCAGCTAGTGATACCGTAGGCTCTTGATCCGGATTATTTTCGGCACGAAATGAGATCGGAGATATAATAAAGAAATGCACAGAGATACCGCAGATATTCAATAATATAACATAAATATATCAGAGATGCAACCATAAACACAGATATACAGTAATACACGATTTCTATTAATGAGATAAATGTACAGAGACTGTAAAATATAGAGTGAAAAACTTGATAGAATGGTGGCAGCTTATCTCTGAGAAGAGATGTGACGGCTACTCTCATTCGTAAGAAGATGATTACAATGAGGCTTTGAAGGTCTTTTTACAATAAACAAGAATGCCAAAAACCATAGACATAAAAAAACCTAACCCTAGGAGATGAAGCGCCAAAAGTCATGTGGGCCCCGTTTGGGTAAGTTAGTACATTAATTTCCTGGGGTCGTAACTTGTGCATATGATCTTCGTTTTAGGTGTATGATAGTACGTTGGAAATGTATCGTCGAGGAGATTCATTTTGGGGGCTCAATCATGCCTTCAATTATCATTGAGGAGCTCGATCCCAAAAATCCTTCATTTAGGCCCTCAAAATGGCTCCGGAAGTTAAAAACTGCTAAAAATAGTAAATTGCCAGAAAACTGTTTTGAGCCGGTTGGAAAAGGTGGGTGGCCACCGATATCCATCTAGATCAGCTCTAGGGTTTTTTACCCAACTCTGATGTCTTTTTCCTTCAGAGATGTGATCAGAACACTGGATGCGTTGACTATCGTAGTCTTCTTCTTTTGTAGGTGGGTGAAACATCATCGTGCAACATCATTATAAGGAAAAAGCATTGGGCGAGCAACTACATTGTGAATTCCACTTCTTCTGATGTTTCTGTACACTCGTTAATGTATTCATCGTCGGAAGGGTACTCTTCATTCTGAAACATGTTATATATCTCATGGTATTTCGCATACGGCTCCCTTCCATCGCAACTACGTGTGTTTGTAATAGTGAGAGAGTCTAGACTTGAAACAAGGATAGGTCCAACAACTACTTGGTTCTTTGCTTTTCTAGTCCGAACTCTGGACATCTTGTCATCTGCATAAGTTGTCACACAAAAAACAAAATTACTTTACCTTAAAATTTGCTACAAAAAACAGTAAATTTGAAACACACAAAATACATACCTGTTGGCTTGAGATTTTCATTATCTAGGTGGATATCAATGGCCACCCACCTATTTCAAGTGGCTCAAAATAGTTTTCTGACAACTTACTATTTTTAGCAGTTTTTCAGTTCCTAAAATTCTGGGGCCATTTTGAGGGTTTAAATGAAGGTTTTTCGGGATTGAGAGCCTCAATGATAGCCGAAAGCTTTGATTGAGCCCCCAAAATGAATATCCTCGACGATACCTTTCCAATGAGCTATAGTGCACCCCAAACGAAGATTGTATGCCAAAGTTACACCCCCATGAAGTTGATACACCAAACTATCCAAAACGGTGTCCACAAAACTGTTGGCTTTTCATCTTCCAGGGTTAGGGTTTTGGATTTTATTTATGAGAAAAAAGCCTTTGGAACCTCATTGTAAGAATCATCTTCTTGCAAATTCGAGTAGCTGTCACATCTCTTCTCGAAGATAAGCTGCCACCATTCTAGCGAGTCTTCCACTCTGTATTTCTACAGTTTTGTACATTTTGTTCATTAATATAAATTGTGTATTATTGTATATTTGTCCCTCTTGTTATATATCCGATATAACCATGTTATATTATTGGCTCTCTCGCAATATTTCTGTATATTTCTATGTTATATCTCCGCTCTCATTTTGTGCCGAAAATAATCTGGATGACTTCAACATATAGTGGAATTTACCTAGATTTTTACAGTAGAGGTGCTTACACTTTCATAGGTTTTACACGCAAAGTAGTTTATCGATTAGGGCTTAATAAAGTTGTTATATTTCACCAATTTTCCCAAACCTTGTGTAATTAATTTTAAGCGCGTTACAACTCTGGTTTGATCAGGGATGTACAATTCGCCATTAATTTTATCGAAGCCAATTCTATGTTTGTTACCGTTGGTGTATCATCGGAGGAAAAGAGTGGAGAGGTGAGAAAAGTTTTACGATCGTGTCATCATCGGAAATGATAAGTACGAGCGTTTCAAAACTCTTAAACTTAAGGCCATTTTCTGACTCGATCACCTATTATGATAATCGTTTACCCTCGAAAGGTGTGCTAAAAGGTACCAAGATCTTATAAGTTGCCTCCCTTATTACATGTTTATTTTATTAAATTAAACATATCATTATATTTTGTTTAAGTGGAGGGTTAATTTAACGAGGTTATGGTGTCGTCATCGGAATATGTTTGAGATGGGTCAATGGTCTGGGAGGTTGGTTCTCGACGACGACGTCTCGGGCAGTGTCATCATCGACAAATTTTACAAATAGTGCAAAAGGTAATCTCATGGCTTCCCCCAACCACGGAAATATGTTCATTGAAAATGTGAACCAATGAAGTAACACCACATCGTGTGTATCATGTACAACAAAAATAGGTTTCATTGCATTACAACGTATGTTTGTATTGGGATCTATTCTATACATGGTGCAATAGTTAACTTTGGAAAGGGTTTAAGGGTCCATCTCTTCTTGACACATATGCATCGAAAGATGACTTGTCATAGTTAGGATATCATCGTCGGGAGTTGTTCAAGGAGGAGCATCTTTGGATGTTATGCCTACTATTTTTCCCGATGATGATATGAGATTTGACTTACAAAGGCAGATATTGGTTACAAATATTCGTATGTGTGTATGTTACGAGATATGGGGTCCACCTATTATGACCGGGTTACAGGAACTATCAGAACCAATATCTACTTCACACGTCATCATGAAAGAGAAGAATCACAGAAAACAACATATAGTTTTTCATGGTACAAAATTCATCGTCGATCCGAGAATAAGACTCTCTATGGGCACGTCTTTGTTGCATTCTCTCGACGACGATGCTGAAGAAGTGTCATCATCGAAAGGATTGGATGGAAGGGTAATATCATATAACTTCGGAGAGGGGGGATCAACAATGATTGAGCAGGGTCATATGGGTAGAGGCTTTGGGAACATTGTTGTAGGATGGTTTTCCAGGAAATAACTTGAGATCCTTTTATGGTGAAAAGGAGAAGGGGCCTCAAACCAATCTATCTTGGATGTTTCGTAAATTTCGCCTTGAGCCAATGTCGAAAATTATGTACAAAGATTAGTCTTGTTAATGAATATCTAGTTGGATGATAATGATTAGTACCTTGCAAAAAATTTAGTTGGTGGGTACCCACTAAAACTAATGAGCTTTAGTGGGTTGTTGTGGATGTCACAACACCTTCCACCACCAGATCTCCCTCCCTTGTATTGGAATAACAAACATTGCCTTGTATCCTAACCTTGGAGTATAATGAACTTCACTCTAAAATGCATTGGCATGTGGGGTATGTCTTCAAGGGTGCATGGTACAATAGATTACCTTCTCCATAATATTGAGAAGCAAATTTGGTTGATATAGCTCCTAGAAAATTGATGCCACGTGGCGTAACAATAGGATTGGTGAGGCTACCATCTCTAAAAGAATAGATAATTTTCTTATCTTTAAATCTCTTTTGTTGGTGGTGCTTAATCTGACACCTTTGGTGGACACAAGGTGGGGTTGGCGGGGGGTAGGGTTCAGACCATATTCCTATCATTTTTCAGAAGCATGGGAGGAACCCTAAATCATCTACTCCCTTTAAATTTAATGTGATGTGGTTAGAATATCTTGAATTACAACACTGGTTAGAAGGGAATGGCAAAGATACGATGATCCTTTAAAAGATTTTTCTATTACACAATGGGAAAACTCCCTTAAGCAATTCAAAATGTTCATCAAGCCTTGTATTCAATCCAAAAGGGAGGCAAGGAAAAAGGATCTAAAACAAATTGAAGCTCATATTGATGTTAACTTTTAACAAAATCCTATTGGGTTTTTTTAGAGAAGTTGAAAAAGGAAATAGAGGCTACAAGATGCGATCAAAAAGATTAAGCTTTTGGCTCAAAGGGAGTTAGATGGTGTCAAAAATGATGGTGGAAGCTTGAATGTGGGGATAGAAATGCCATTTTTCCCTGGAATTGCAAAATTCAAAAGGACTAACATAAATATAGGAGATCTGAAAAGGAGATGAAGTATGAAACATATATTTCTCAGAAATACCAAGCTTGTGGGTATATCACTTCCACTCAATGTATAAAGAATAAGCTCATGTGGATATGGAAGTTGTCCTTAGAATGATTTCTGCTTTCAAGTTGTCCTTAGAATGATTTCTGCTTTCCCAAGTTTGTTTTATGAAGAGGATAACCAATTGATAAATGAGGAGGTATCGAGGGAGGAACGATCACCAGTGCTATCTTCCTTCAATAAAGATAAGAGCCCTAGCCCTAATGCCTGGCAAGCCAAATTTTTAGTGCATTTATTTTATTTTTTGGATTGCGATCTGTTAATGGTCATTGAGGAGGCTAGAGCCAATGGTATGATTCATGGAGCTTTCAATTTGACCTTCTTGGTTTTGATCCAAAAAAGATAATCCTAGTTATTTTGATGACTTTTGGTTGATTTCCTTATGTAACATTGTCTACAGGATCATTGCTAAGGTGTTAGATTTGAGGTTTAAGAGGATTATTTATGGGATATTTCCCCTAAGCAGTTCAAGCTTCTTGAGGGAGGGAAAATTTATGAAACTGTGGGATTGGAACAAAAGGGATTTCACTCTATCAAATTGAATTTCACCTATGTTATGGTGTTAAAGTTGGATTTATCAAAATCTTTTGATCGTGTGGGTTGGTTGTATATGAAGTTGGTCTTGTTGTAGGTTGGATTAAATTTGTCAGTTTTCAAATGGATGTTGGGTTGTATCTAATTTGTTTGCTTTGCAATCATAATAAATGAGTCAACATATGACTTTTTCAAGACCACTCAGGGACTCAAGCAAGGTTGTCCGCTCTTTCCTTTTCTATTTCTAATTGTAGCAGGAAGCTTAAAAAAACTAATCAATGAGGCTAAACTAATAAAATCCTTGAAATGAGTCAATCTTGGAGGGAATTTGTTTCTCTCCTACCTCTTGTTCGTAGATATATCCTACCTCTTGTTCATAGAGGATGTGTTTCTCTTCCTTGATGGTCACTAAGGGAAGCTAGGAAAATGAAGGAGATTCTATATTTGTATTGCCTGACCACAATTATGAAATTGAGCATGCAAAATATTTGATGATTTTTTATGGAATTGGAGATGCACTAGGTCATTCTCTATAGGATATTTGTCCTTTTTATTTGATATCCATAGAGGAAGGTTTTAAATAACTTGTTTTCTTCCTCAAGCCAAATGGCTACTAGAAAGATGATTGAAGATGGTTTCTTGCAAAAATAGAAGCTATGATATCACATTGGTGTAATAGGTGGCTATCAATTGGAGTTCATCTTACTCTAGCAAAACTAGTATAGGAAGTTATCCCTCTTTTCTGGAATGCCCTATACCAACTCACTAAAGGGGTGCTTGAGAAAATTCAGAGGGCATGCTTCATATTTCAAAGGCCAAGAAAAGAAGAGCAAGAAAAAATCCCTTTGGTCAAATGGCAGGTCCTGGCCAAGGCTAAAGAAGTAAGTGGTTGGGACCTAAAGGACCTAAATACTTTCGAGACCTCCTCGAAAAAATCTAATCTTTGGAGGTTTTTGAATTCAAACAACCTCTAGCATAAAATTTTGGAGCTAAAATACATCAAACTTGGATCCTTCATCCACTGGATTCAAAACCCAAGGAAGAGTATAAAGTTTGCATCTAATCACTAGAGAGCTCTGACTCTAGCGTTTCCAATGATTGGTAAATCTATTGGCTGGAAGGTTGGATCAGGTTCATAAGTAAGGTTAGGTTGTGGCATTATTGTTGGATGCAAGGATCCTTTCCTTCTTGAGCCCTTGATTGACTTCTTAAGGTAGAGAGCTTTTTTTTTCTCTTCAAGTGAGCGACCCAACTACTACAATTATTTTTCCCCATGGGTGGCTTCAAGCCCATGATTTAGGTCTAGAGGGGATTCAAGTTGACTTGTGGCAAGTTTTTGTTAGTAGTCTTGTTTGAGGTCACATTATAATAAGGAATGAGTTGGATACTTTGGCCTAGTCATATAACAAGTCTAGAGGTGAGTATTCAACATCTTTGGGCTACAAGGCTTTAATTGATCAGAGGGATCATTGGTAGTCCTATTGATGGAAGCTAGCGTGGTAGCTTCAAGCTGCTAAAAAACTTTCATTTTTCTTTGGCTAGCCCTCAAAAACAAAGTTTCGATGTTGGAAAATTTCATAGTACAAGGATTTCAAAGTCCTGGCATGTGTCCTCTTTGTTGAGGTATTGGCATGTGTCCTCTTTGTTGAGGTATTGACAAGACCTATTTACATATATTGGTGGAGTGCTCTCGTGCTGAGGAGGTCTGGCACCTTTTTTAATCCATTGCAGGTCAAAGTAATTTTTGGTGTGAGAATTCAATAGTGGGTTGTTTGAGAGCATGGTTCAATAAATTTGAACAAAGGGAACCATGTGCTTTTCCATGTGTTATATGTTAAGGCATATGGATAGCAAGGAACTCAATGTTTTTTGAAGACAAGTTTATTCTTTCGATTCAAATTTATCTCAACGTAAATGCAATGCTCGCCTCTATCAAATTGAAGCATAGCTTCAAACCTCCTTGTCTCATAAAAAAATGGAAATAGATAGGTCATTGCATTGGGGATTTTTGGATGGTGCCCAGAATATGCAATGAAACATATGTGGCATTAGTAGGGTTTTTTATATCTCTGATTCCCATTTATTTTGTTTCAAAGGACACATCGCTCCCAAATCTAAAAAAATGGCGGAATTGTTGGCTCTTAAATATTTACTACGATGTTCCATGGAGAGAAGTCATTAATGCCTTCAAGTTTATGGGGATTCATCCGTGTTCATCAAATGGATGAGAAATGAGGTCCAATTTTGAGAAATCGCAACTCGCTTTGAAGTCATCTCTTTTCACGCGTTTATAGGGAACTTAACGAAGAAGTAAATTGAATGTCCAAGGAATCTTCAATTTTATTTCAAGCTTGTCTCTCTATTGTGGAGGTGAAGGATGATGCATCCTCCTTCATTATGGTCTATGTCTAATCTTTCCATTGGGCTATGAAGTGGCTTAATCTCTATCTTTTATAAGTAGTTTTTTCTTTTGAATTTAACTATCACTTTTTCACATCTATGGGACTTATGTCAGAACTTTTACAATGAGTATTAGGGTTGTTTTACAAAGAGACTTTACAGGTAGGAAGATAATATTATGCACTTTGTGGAAATATAGTTTTTATTATGTGGATAGTAACAGTTTGGAGATTTGGTCTCTTTTTTTTTGGTTAGATGTGTTATCCAGACATGTGAAAAATGTATTTTTATTTATTCTTAAATAAAAATTACAATTTATTTTTATGGAAAAAAATATTTGTGTGTCAAAAACATGTAAAAGGCATATGGAAACATGTATGGCTGGTTTATGGGCTAGGCTATCCTGATTTTAAGCTTATAAGGCTAGCTCAATCAATGTAAGCCATTGTTGCAAGGATGATTCAAGTAATCCTATGTGTTGTGTAGGCCCCTGGTTTGATTCCCATGAGGTGAGGTGCACTAAGTTTATATTGGCACTTTAGACATCGAGTACCATCCTTGAAATGAGGGAAAATGTTCATGATTTTATCAGGGATTAATTTCCAAAGGGATATATATATATGTTAAAAAGCCTAGGGAAAACCTTGAGTACTTCCCTTCATTTAGAGAATGGTACCCAAGGTTAACTCTAGAATTCTCAGGACACAAAGCCGATCAACAACAAGGCTCGAAACCATTAACACAATATAATCATTATAGGCTCAACATGTTACTTGTAGGGATTGAACCTGGGTGGGGAGGATAACCCAACCATCCGAGCTAAACCCAATTGACACACACCCACACAACAAAATTACCAACTTAACGAGAACTCTCCAAAATTCTTGTTTTCTTAGAGGTCGAATTTAGTGACTATTTTTACCCCTAAATAAAAAAGTGGTGTTATAAGTAGAACCCTTTTTTGGGGGGTGTAATATATATATATATATATAGAGAGAGAGAGAGAGAGAGAGAGAGAGAGAGCTCTCCAGAGTTTTTGTTTTTTAGAGGTCGAATTTAGTGGTTATTTTTACCCCTGAATCAAAAAGTGGTGCTACTAGTAGCATTTTTTTGGGGGGTGGTTAAAATTATGACTTGTTTGAAATCACAAACTTGAGAATCAATACCATTGTGGACAAAAACCTTAAAATTGACCTTTAAATAAAAAACTGATATTAATGGTAACATTAATTTTTATTTTTTTTTGTATTTAAAATTACGACCTAATTGAAATCGTGGCCTAGATAACTTCTACCATCACTAATAAAAGTCTAAAAGAAAACTCCTAAACTGTTACTTCAAAATTTATTTATTAAACTAATTTTATGTTTTATAAAAAGTAAATAAATGGAAAAGATAAAAACTCACATATGTGTTCTTTCTTTAAAACAAAAACACATTTTTATAATAAAAAAATCACAATCCGGAAAAAATAAATATTAACATTAAATAAAATTGAATTTTGTTTTTAAACCCTTGAAAAAACAAAATTCAAAGCATTTAAAAAAATATATTAATAAAAAGCAAATTCTAATTTTTTTTTAAGAAATTAAAAAAACAACAAAAATTCACCCAAAACACAATTTAAAAAAAATAAATATGAAAATACAAATTAAAAATCAAATTAAATTAAAAAAAACTACATTAAAATTTAAAAATACAAAAAGAATAACAAAAAAAAAATATCTAAAAAATAAAAAGTTAAACCAAATTAAAAACTATTTAAATAACTTAAACAAATTTAAAACTAATTGTAAAAAATAAAAAAAAATAAAATAAAAAATATAACAAACAAATAAGAAACATTAGTAAAAATTATAGAGTTTTAGTAAGGGGCTTGTGGAGTTTTGGGGAGGGGGAGTGATGCCCACCATCACCCCCTCCCTACATCCTCATAAAATTTATGTGGCACCCTCCTCAAAACTCCACGTATGAAATCATACGAGGAGTTTTGGGGAGGGGGGGCAACATCGCCCCATCCCCACATCCTCATAAATTTTACATATGTGGAGTTTTGATTGAGGGGGGAGGGGTGATTCCCAACTTCTCCTCCTCCCCACATCTTCATAAATTTTATGAGGATGTGGGGA
>SNQJ01S0029479.1:54148-100187 GCA_010110895.2 Picea sitchensis | reverse complement strand
ACCTCCTTTTACCCCACTTAAATGTTCAAGTACAAGATGATTCAAAATGAAAATGTCTCCTTGGTATATATAGGAGACTAGGAGGTTTAATGGCCTAAAGCCGACATGAATAAAATAAAATTACTAATCTAAATTACAACTAATGGCCTAAAGCCGACATCATTAAAATAACATTACTAATCTAATATGCCCCAATTAAGTGGTAATGAGCCAATATTAGGGATTAACAGGTTCCTTTTTATTCTCTGGCATCCTCAAATATACTTTTATTGTGTTTCTACATGTTGTGGTATCATATGCTGATGAACCATGTCCACCTTGGATGAACGAGTCTCCCCCTTCACATCTATCATGTATCGAGTTAAATCTTGTTTAAATGTCAAATTTGTTATATTTTTTTGGTTGAGTTTCACATTTTTGTAGTAATAAAAATATTATAAATATGTATGTAGGTTTCTTCATTCACTAATAAGTTACTTGTACCACCACCCTTTCATTCACCACCACTACCCACATTCCCTCCATCCTTTTTCCTTGGTTATATGGAAAGTGTAGTCCTTTTCCACCTTGCCTTGGCTCTTAGAATACCACTTTCCACCCCAAGGTTTTTACCATCGCTTGTATACCCCATGGGTATTTATTGCTACCAACCCCCTCCATATTTTCCATCCCATCCATCCAGGGTGGTTGCACCCATACACCAACCATCTCCACAACCTTTTTCATCTCATCCATCCAAAGTGGTTGCACCTATACTCCACTCAACATTTGTCTCTAGTGTATACCAAATTGTTTCATCCACTAAGGCTGCACCAATACACTATCATACATCCCCCCATCCATCAATTGATGTAGATACCATAGTCCATTCCATAACATATATTTCCTCATAAAAAATTCTACAACCAATTTCTCCACCTTCTAGCGACTCTCCATTTTTTCCCAAGTTATTCATTGTGAGATCATTTGTTGATTTTTTGTTGATGATTTTTTACGTATCATGAATGGAATTGATTTTATGCATTTTTGTTTAAATTTCGTCCTATGGTCCTTGTAAATTTTGAAGGGTGTCATCATTGAGAGATTAGGGTTGATAAGGAGGGAAACACCCTCAGTATTTTTAGTATCATATGTGTTGAGTTTTCTTAACTTGAATTATAAAGCATAATTTTGTAACTTTGTTAGTTCATTGTAGAAAAAAACTTATAAGAATTTTGTTTCTTTATCCATTCTATGGAGATATGAACGATGTCAAAGCGCAATACCACTTGAGTTTTTTCTTTGAATAAGAGAAGAAATATCTAGGTATAGGATGGACTTGATAGTTTTGAGGGTGGAAGTGGTCAACAAGTGACCAATGACTACCATTTTGTATCTAGAGAACCACATGCGATTTTCACATGTTTGAGTGCTTGCTTCTATATTGTATATTACGCACGATGTGCCATTTTGTCAATAATTGAGACAATTTTGAGTACCACATACACACACACACACACACACATTTCATGGCATGTGTTTTATGAATTGCAACATTTGTTTATTTGATGATGATTATGATTATTATGATGATAATGTTGGTTGTGGAGCCTGATTATCTTCCAGATTCGGAGGTCTTTGTTGCCAGCCATGTTTATTGTTTACACCCTAGAAGAATGTACACTCCTCCACGCGGGGGAGTGCAGGGGGGGTCACCCCCCTTGGGGGGTCCAAGGGAAAGAGGACCCCCGACGAGGGTTCAGGGCAAAGCCCCTAAAGGAAAATTTTCCTTGTAAATGTATATTGTAATTTCATAGAAAATTTAGACCGCTCATTATAAGGTCATAGATATGATAGTATAAGTTATTTTAGGGTTTGTTTCTCTAAATGAAACCCTCTTTTATGAGGGAAACATATTGTGGCTATGTATCCTTGTGAATGTTGTATTATGAGTGAGGATACTGTGAGAGAAATAAGAGGAAGTTACAATAGGTGTGTTATAGGTTGTATCCCTTCATTTGCTGGATAATAATAAAGGAAGGACCTGGAAATTTCTCTGGTGGATGTATCCCACACTGGGTGAACCACGTATATCTATGTCTCTATTATATTGTGTATCTTCTGTTTTTTATTTCAGAGTTTTTTAAATTTTATTTATCTGCGATCCTGTTTTTATAATAACTTGTATCAGAGAGAAAGGTAACTCACAGGAAAAGAGGGTTCTTGGTTCAAGTGGGAGAAATGGAAGAAGATGCAAATTTTAGGGTTGAGAAATTTAACATCCAAAAATACCAGTTATGGAAGATGCAGATGGAACATTATTTATATTAGAAGGATCTATTCCTACCATTTGGTGGAATAGAAAAGAAGTCGATGTGCATGAACGATGATGAATGGAAGGTTCTTAAAAAAAATGCACTAGGAATGATACAGGTGATCCGGGCATCATCGATGGCTTTCAATATTTCAAAAGAAAATACAATGAAGGAGTTGATGGACGTAGTTGCTAAACTGTATGAAAAACCCTCGACGTCCAATAAGAGATTTCTAATGAAGAGATTATTTAATATGAATATGTTAGAAGGTGGGTTTGTTGCATATCATTTCAATGAATTTAATATGGTTACTAATAAACTAAGTTCTGTAAAAGTGGACTTTGATGATGAGGTCAGGGCTCTTATAATATTTTTCTCATTGCCAGAAAGATGGAACGACTTGGTCATGGTTTTAAGTAACTATGTATCTGGTTAAAATAATTTAAAATGTTATGATGTTGTTGGTGTTATCCATAGTTAGGAAATGTGACAGAAAAGCACAAGTGAAATATCAGGTAATGTGTTAACATGGAGAACAGGGGAAGAAAAAAGGATAGAGGAAAGGACTTAGGGAACCACAGGAATTCTAGGAAAGGTAGATCCAAATCTAGACTTGGAAAGATAGGGTACTAGAATTGTGGGAAGAAAGGACATTTGAAGAAAGACTACAGAGCTCCAAAAAAACAAAGAGATGGGAAGTAGGAAAAAAAATAGGAATCAAATGTAACAGGTGATGTGTTACAAGATGATTTGATTATTTATGTAGATAATATTTCCGAGTCTTGGGTAGTAGATTTAGGGGCTTCATTTCATGCCACACTCCATAGGAAAACTGTTATAGATTATGTTAAAGGTGATTTTGGATAGCTTCATTTGGGTGATGATGCACCATGCAAAATTGTTGGAATGGGAAAGGTAAAAATAAAGAAAAGGAATGGAAACCAATGGTTGTTGAAAGAGGTAAGACATCCATATCTAAGGAAAAATTAGATTTCAACAGGGCAGTTGGCAAGTGAAGGATGTATATCCATATTTATAGATAAGTTGTGGAAGGTCACCAAAGGATCACTAATGATAGAAAAATGAGAGAAGGTAGGTGCATTTTATTTATGTATTGGTAATACTGACCCTTCTATCTCTTTAGCTTCTACAGGAGTGGATACAACACTATGGAATCATAGGCTTGGACACATGAGTGAGAAGGGGATGTAGATACTTCACAAAATAAATTTGTTGTCAGATATTAAACAAATTGATTTGGATTTTTGTGAGCATTGTGTTTATGGAAAATAGAAGAGAGATAGATTTCTCAAAGTCAGAAAATAAAAGAAGAGTCAAAGGTTAGAGCTTGTGCATACAGATGTATGGGGACCAACTCAGGTATCACCTCTTAGTGGCTCTCGTTATCATGTTACTTTTATTGATGTTGAAACTAGAAAAACGTGGGTTTATTGCATTCAACAAAAATATGATGTTTTTGATACTTTTATGAAATGGAAATCTTTGGTTGAGAATGAGACAGGAAAAAGGTTGAAGTGTCTTAGATCAGAAAATGGAGGTGAAAATTGCAACAACGAGTTTGATGATTACTTTTCATACCATGCGATTTTTAGAGAGAAGACATTTCCAGGAACACCACAAGAAAATTGTGTGTCAGGAAGAATGAACATGACAATCATGGAGTGTGCAAGGAGTATGAGATTGCATGATGGTTTTCCCTTACAGTTCTGGGAAGATGTTGTAGATACTTTTGTTTACTTAATAAATATAGGACCTTAAAGATATTTGGATGGTGAAATTCCAGAGGAGGCACAGATGGGTAAAAAGGTAAACTATTCGTTTTTGAAGACTTTCGATTGTGAAGAATTTTTCCATATTGATAAAGAAAATAGAACAAAGCTTGAGGAAAAATCCAAGAAGTGTACCTTTATTAGATACAGTGTTAATGATTTTGGTTATCACTTATGAGATTATGAAAATAAAAAAATCATTAGAAGTAGATATGTCATATTCAATGAGAAGGTCATGTAAAAAGATCAGTTTCAGGGAAAGATACAAGAAAAAGAAAAACCAGAATATATAGTGCTTGATAAGATCATTGAAAAAGAAATTCCAAAGGTACCAAAAGATCAAAATGTACAACAACAGGAGCAACAAGTAACTCAAACTCCTACAAGTGTTGTTATAATATCTATGAGGTTAAGTAAATGCCCTGAACGATACTCTCCTTCATTGTATTATTTATTATTGACTGATTCTGGTGCACCAGAATGTTATGAAGAGGCAATGCAGGTAGACACTAAAAAGAATTGGGCAAAAGGTATGAAAGAGGAAATGGATTCCCTGTTAAATAACTAGACTTGGGTTTTGGTTCAGTTTCCTGCAGAAAAAAAGAGAATTGTAGAATAAATGGGTTTACAAGTTGAAGGAAGAAGATGGAGGAAAAAAGAGACACAAGGCTAGACTTGTTGTAAAGGGGTTTGCACAAAATAAAGGTATATATTTTGATGAAATATTTTCTCCTATTGTTAAAATGACTTCAATTAGGACTATTTTAAGTCTTGTGGTAGTAGAATATTTTCATCTTGAACAATTAGATGTAAAAACAATGTTTCTTCATGTGGATTTGGAGGAAGTGATTTATATGCAGCAACCACAGGGGTATGAGGTCAAAGGGAAGGAGAATTTTGTATGCAGGTTGAAGAAGAGCTTGTATGGACTAAAGAAATCTCCAAGGTAGTGGTATTTAAACTTTAACAGGTTTATGATAGAACAAGGTTATAATAGATGTCCTTCTAATCACTGTATTTATTTTAAAAGGATAGAAAATGGAAGCTATATTATCTTGCTATTGTATGTAGACGACATGATTTTTGTAGGGTGTAATATGCAGGATATAAATATGCTCAAGAAGAAATTAGATATTTCATTTTCGATGAAGGATTTGGGTGCCACAAAGAAAATCCTTGGTATGAGAATTACAAGAGACAAGAAAAAACGCAAATTGACATTGTCTCAGGTTGAGTACATAGAGAAGGTGTTGGAGAGGTTTTTAATACATAATGAAATACCAGTTAGTACACCTTTGGCCAACCATTTCAAATTAACTAAGGAAATGTTTCCTAAGACACAGGAGGAGGTAGAATACATGTCCAGGGTCTCTTATTCATCAACAATTGGTAACTTGATGTATCCGATGGTTTGCACAAGACCAGATATTGCACATGCAGTGGGAGATATGAGTAGGTATATGAAAAATCCAAGTAAATAGCATTGGGAGTAAGTAAAGTGGATTCTTAGGTATTAGAGAGGTAATACTATTCATGCATTATGTTTTGGAGGTTCAAACATTGTTCTACTTGGATATGTTGATTTATATATGGGAGGTGATAAAGATAGCAGGAGGAGCACCACATGGTATGTTTTTACTATAGGTGGAACAACAGTAAGTTGGATTTTGAAAATGAAAAAGGTTGTTTCACTTTCAACAACAAAAGTAGAGTATGTTGTTTCTATAGAGGCTAGTAGAGAAATGATTTGGTTACATAGGTTTATGGAGGAATTGGGAAAGAAGTAGGATAATAGCAGGTTGTATTGTGATAGTGAGAGTGCCATTCATCTTTCAAAGAACTCATAATTCCATTTAGAGACTAAGAATATATATCTCAGGTACCATTTCATATGATCTGTATTGGAAGATGGACATTTGAGGTTGGAAAATATACACACTAGCCAAAATCTTGCAGACATGTTAACAAAGGGAGTAGCCACGGAGAAATTGTTTTCCTGCTCAGTTTCAGTTGGTATTCAAGAATGAATATGAAGATGAGAATTTTTCCAGGTCCAATAAGGATCATAGTCCAGTGTATACAAGAAAGGTGGATTTTTTGAGATCAGTCTCCAAGTGGAGATTGTTGGTTGTGGATCCTGATTATCTTCTTGATTCAAAGGTCTTTCTTTTTAGCTGTGTTTATACCCCATGAATACTTTACACC
Organism: Picea sitchensis; assembly: GCA_010110895.2. Taxonomy (NCBI): domain Eukaryota; kingdom Viridiplantae; phylum Streptophyta; class Pinopsida; order Pinales; family Pinaceae; genus Picea; species Picea sitchensis. Next base: position 93,898 of record SNQJ01S0029479.1, on the reverse strand, counting down.
CCGGAAAAATGTACATTTCTCCACGCAGGGGAGTGCAGGGGGGGTTACAAGGGGTCTTCCCCCTCTACGGGTTCCTATGGAAAGCGGGGGTTCGGGGGTGAAACCCATGAAGGAAAAATTGCCTTGTAAATGTATATTGTAATTTCACAGTAAATATGGACCGTTCATTATAAGGTCATAGATCTGACAGTAGAAGTTATGTTAGGGTTTTCTTCCCTAAAGGAAACCCTCTTTTATGAGGTAAATGTATTGTGGCTATGTATCATTGTGAATATTGTATTTTGAGTGAGGATATTGTGAGAGAAAGAAGAGGAAGTTAAAGTGGGTGTGTTGTAGGTTGTATCCCTTCATTTGTTGGATAATAATAAAGGAAGGAACTAGCAATTTATCGGGTGGATGTATCCCACACTAAATTAACCACGTATATTTGTGTCTCTATTGTATTGTGTATCTTCTATGTTTTATTTCCACATTTGTTTTATTTTATTTCTCGACGATCCTGTTTTTCTAACAGATAATGCTAAAACTTATGTTAGCCATTAGGACAATGAAAACCACTAAACTAAATATCTATGGTCTCTAACATGAGATCCTTTATCTTTACATTCCAAAAATGTATTGTAATAAACTAAGGTAAATTAAAAATTTCAAGAGTACTTTACTTAACACAATTACCTTTCCTCAATGTCAAACACCACCAATTACATTTGTGAATATTTCTTATGCCATATTGACAACCATTATTCAATTTTTTTATTCCTTTGAGAATCAAATAAAACTGTGATTTTATTTATGAGTCTAAAGAAAGAACCCAACCTTCAATTGTCATTATTATGTCTTTACCTTGCCAAACGTTTTTTTTTATTTCAAAGAATCTATCCAATAGATTTCCCTAGCTATGAAAATTTGTGGCAATATGATAATCAAAAGCATGAATGATGGGATTGACCTAGAATAAAAGCTATACTTTAATCCAAGTAGATGGTTATGGTCATTTGGCCATCAATATTTGTAGAGTAGAGAATCAAATTCACACTTCGGCAACAAATCATGGACCAACACTTTGGCAATTTGTGATTAAAATTTTAGGCATGCCTTCAAATGTAAGTATAAATGGAGTGAGTTCATAAGTGGGAAAACTTAATTTATATGTTTAGTTCATTTTTTTCATCTAATTTACATAACAATCATATGAATTTTTATTATTAAAAAGGATCCAAATATACAAAATCAAAGATTATGGTCAATGTTGTTTCAAAAAATATTAAACTATGGCTTCCAACAAAATAATATCATATTTGGGGAAAATTCCCTACCACAATAAAATGAATTTGTCCCATTATTAACATAGGCATTCAAGAATTATTGTGACTAATGTAAGGGATGTGAACCCTCTTCTTCTTACAAAGTAAATTGAACTATTATGAGTCTATCTCATGTTTTGACAATAGAATGCAACTGAACTCTACATTTTTAAAAATTAAAGTAGTGAAGACATTCAATCTTGAATAAAAGATATAATTAGATACTCGCCTTAACATGGAACCAAAATAAAATACTAAGAGTGGATTTATTAGTATTATCTAGATGCAATTTAATTGACACCAAGAATGATATCCAACTTTTAAATGTTCAAAAGAAGCCATAAGACTCTAATACAAAGATGAGACGGGAGATAACATTTTATTTGAAATTAGAGCATGGTTTTGATAATGGGTTCAACTCATTGCTTGAAAATAATTTTGAAAAGTATAGAGGATGCATAAGACACAAATTATTTGATCAAGGAAGGCTTGAATGACCAAAATATAAATCAATTACAATACAAAACATTTTTAAAGATGAAATAAGACCAAGGGTTAGAAAATATACATATCAAAATGAAGGATTCGAATATGTTTAATGCTTGTGTTAATCATAATCTAGGATTGAATGATCTACCTTCACTTGTCGTTTCCATATGATTAGATATTATAAAATTGAAGTTGAAAATTCAAATTTACTATTTGATGATTTAATGGTATATACAAACTCTATAAAGGTAAAAAATAAAATGAATTGCGTAAAACTAAATAATGAGCATCAATATCCAATCAAACCATAAAAAACTAAACATAGAATTGAATTAACAAGTAAATAAGCATGATGCAAAACAAGTAAAGAATTCCATGATTTCATAGACACAACCATAGGAAAACAACTAGGTAGATTTACTCATCTTTAAAGCAAAGTAATAATCATCATAACTATATCTAATACATTACAAGGGGAAAAACCCTTAATAAAACTACGTGTGTGTGTGTGTGTGTGTGTACAATTGTGGTTGTTAAAGCTTCTAGAAGGTCTTAGAAGTATAGTTGTACCACATAAAAAAACCTTACATTATATTGTAAATGTAGTGTTGTGAAAGGAATAAATCCCTACAATGGCCATACGATATGTTTTCCCTAATAAATTTATTCAATTATCAAGTGATTTCCTCATCATGTAAAAGACTTGGTAATTTTCATCATCTCGCATAATATTTGTGACCAACAATCTTATGATTTCATTATCAGTAGATCCCATGTTAAATTTTCCTCCGAGTACAAGTTAGAAAATAACATTTATTATAAGGATTTCCACCTTGATGAAACTGCAATTAGGGCTCTTCCAACCTTCTCTACTAATTTTTCCCCTTTACTTCAACATTCATACCCAAATACTATATATTCCCCTTGTACTTCTACATCTTTCGAAAACACCAAAACTGCTTCTATGGACACACATGACTAGAAAATTTCTTCTTTTGCAGCCACTATCCAAAATTCATGTATAAAGATCCAAGAAATAAGAATATAATTACACCCACCTGATTTACAAACAACAAATTCAATTCCAAAACAAACTATTGGGTTTTCATAATTCAATTAATACAACAAAAATGAATGATTCAATATGTCATTCCCCACATTGTTCTCCACATGATTTTCCATGATGAAGAAACCATGATTTAAATCGATTTGAATGCAGGGATATGCATTTCACCTACTAAGGTACCACAAGAATATATTTGTAAGGCACCCAAGATTTTGCTACTACTTTTATAATCTCATAATGTGCCACAACAATCAAGAAACCACTTCTATCTTTGTCAAGAAAAACATTGAAGACAACTTCCCCACGACAATCGGTGATATTGACATCCATTTGGAGCATTGCCTTAGTGACAAGATTCCAAAACAACTAATGTGATTTGGGGCATCTCTCCATGTAACATGACCTTGTTGGCACAAACCTAGGAATGAACTAACATATTGTTGAGAACACACTTATACTAAGAGGTGGGGTGAATCAGTATAATACAATTTTTTACCTTTTCAAACAATGATCAACCACAATAAAACAATTACAAAATTACTAAAAAACATGGAACACAATATTTACGAGGAAACCCTTTCAGGAGAAAACCAAGAAACTTCTCTTTCCAATTCTTCTTAGGCACCAATCTACTATTAAAATTTTTTTTACGCACCAACCTATTGTTACAAATATTTGTAGGAACCAAAGTAATGGATACACCAATCCCCACTGGTGCAATTCCTAGTAGGCACTAACCTACCTTTATAGATCTTCGTAGACACCAATCCCCATCACTAAGCACCAACTTAGAAAGAGACACCATTCTTTTTTAGATCTTCATAAACACCATTCTCCTTAAGAAATCAATCGAAAATTCACTAGAATGTCATGTCAGGGAAATCCTTGGTCAACCACTTCTAAGGAAATCAATAAGTAAGACGAACACTGCAAAAATATACAATTGTTGATACACAATGATATGAAGTCCTCAAACATATAGTCAAATGATTCCATCGCCATCCATCAATCCAACCATTATCTATCTCGATAGCTGGCACTAGTCCACAATTTTGTCTTTCACGTCTCTTTTGGTAATATATGAAAACGTGATTTTCATTCCTTCAATTTTTATGGTGAGGATGATGATAGGGAATATATTTTGCTTTGTTTGATAAGAGAAAGTAGGCTCAGGTTCAAGTTCACTTACATGAGTAGAAAAATCCAACATATTGACAACAATGTCATATGTATGCTCATTTTTTGTCATGTGAGGAACATGCAGCTCATCAATCTATTCACCACAATCAACAATAGGTTTCACTTCTAGAAAAGTAGTATGAACTCCATCTAAAACAAATAAAATTCCCCTAGTTGTAATGAGGCCACCTATAGCTATGGAGGCACTAACAATATCATATCCAAGACCTATCTTAATGAATGAAGACCTTTAAAAATTGATGATATCATCTAATATTTCAATGCTCTTTTCAAACTTCAAGCTTCTATTCAACTTAATATTTTTTTCCTCCCCTTCCTTTTCTTAAGGAAAACATTTCAAATTCTAGCTCTTCATAATTTTATTCCTTTCTGTTCAGCTGGATTCTCACCACTTCTTATATCCTTTTTAATTCTTCTAATCGAACCTTTAGGTTCATGATGGTATTTTTTGTTTCTTCAAGGATTTGTGATATTTTTTATTTTGAATACTGATCCTCTTCTTCATATTTTTTGCAGATCCTTTTATTGTCAATTATTTTTCCTAATATTATTTATTTCTTCTTCAAGATCCACTTCCCCATCAGTTCCGGTATTTTTTTCTTCTTCAAAATCCATAGTTTCTTTCCCTTAGTCTTCATCAATATTTGTTTATGTGGCCATGAAAAAAATTCTTCTCTTTCACTATCGAAACTTATTTCACTGCTTGCTTCATAAGAGTCACTAACCCCTTTTGAGTAGACATCCTTCTTATGCTTATACAAGTTATTATTCTTTTCATGCTTACCCTTTTTTTGGTGATGAGGTTTTCTCCCTTTCTTTACATTATGGCATTCTTAATCATCACTACTTTCATCCTTTTCATATGGACACTTATCAACAAAATTTCCTAATTTCCCATAATTAAAGAATTTAAATGGAAACTTAGCTTTGTATTTGTCTAATCCATTTTTGAGTTTTCTCATAAAATATGCTTCATCTACATCTGATTCACTCTTGAAGATATCACTTAATGCGTGCTCTTTGCTCTGTCTTATTTGAGGCTATCAAGGCTTCTTCTTTCTTTGATGGATTTTCTTTCTCTATTCTCATTTCATACACCATGAGGATCCCATGAAATTCATCCATTGTTAATGAACCAAGATCCTTTATTTTTTCAATGGTGTAAACTTTAGAATCTAATTTTAAGGAGAGTGACCTTAACACATTTTGTAAAATCATTAATTATTCAACCTTTTCACCAATTCCTCTAATGGTATTGAAAATTTTATCCACATGCATGAGATAGGATGCAACATTTTCTTTGTCTTTCATTTTCAAACTCTTGAGATGTCTTCTATGAGTTTGGAGATTTTCTATATTAATCTTGTCATCACCTTCATAGATATTTTTTACTTTGTCCCAATTTTTTTTTTTCAATTTAAAATGTATCACCTTGACAAAATCATATTCTGATAGACTACACAAGATATCATTCATATTTTTTTCATTATGTTAACTAGTATTCTTCTCAGTTTCATTTATTGCTAGAGTTGTTGGGGTTGTATAACCAATCATGACTGATTTCAAAATATCAAACCCAAGGGCCATTATATATGTTCACATCCTTATGATCCAAAATGAATAGTGTGTTCTTTCAAACAACAGAGCGTTGTTTGTGGAGAAGCTTTCTTAATTGGCCATGTGTTCTCTCGAGATCTACCTTCGAGTGGTTAGATAGTTTCTGAAGGAAATCGCTCTGATACCAATTGTTGATAACAAATTTATTTGAGGCGGGGGGATTGAATCAATATAGGACATTTTTTTACTTTTTAAAGCATTCATCAAACATAAGAAAAAAATCACATATGAATTGAAAAACATGAAAAAAAATATTTACTTGGAAACCATTTCGAGAGAAAACCAAAAAATGTCTCTTTATAATTTTTTATAGGAACCAACCTACTCTTACAAATATTTGTAGGCACCAACCTACTCTTACAAATATTTTTACACACCAATCCCAAATGGTACAAATCTCGATAGGAACCAACCTACTCTGATAGATATTTATAGACACCAATCTACTGGAGACACCAATCCCCACTAGTAAGAACCAACTTAGCAAGAGACACCAATATATTTCATATCTTTGTAGACAACAATACACTAAGGACATGAATCACCAACACTAATCACCAACTTATCAAGAGATACCAATCTCTTATAGATCCTTAGGGACACCAAAATACTAGAGACACTAATCCCCACCACTAAGAACTAGCTTAGCAAGAGACACCAATCTATGAGTTGCACCAACCTTCATTGAGTCTACTAATTATTTATTCCTTCACCGGGTATGCTGGTTTATTCTTCCTTTACTAGGTATACTCACCACTTATTCCTTCACTAGGTCCGCTCATTACATCCACCTTTACCAGTTCTTAGTAGAATTCAAATTTCCAAATGGAAACTTTCCCATGGAATTCCCAAGAACAAACTTGTACTTCATGTCATGTATCCAATTTTTCAAATATGATTCTAATATATTTAATTGAGGTACTTCTATATGTATCCTCTTATATATGAAATTTAGCAGTTTGAATATTCTCAGAAAATAATTTATAATGAAAATTCCAAACTAACCTATTTGAAATTGATCGTAAGACCATTCAGAAACCCCAAATTCCATAGATCATATCTTAGAAATTATAGTGTACAAAAATATTAAATTTTTACCACATGTACACCAAGATGTCTCCTCCATCTCTACAAAATCTCAAGGGCTATAACATCCCATAAAATAATATATAGAAAATTTTCCAAGCTTACTTGTTTGAAACTGATTTCAGGAGCATTCAATAACCCTACTTCCATAGATCATATCACAAAGAGTATAGTGAAAAAACATTTGATATTTTTACCACATGTAAAGAAATATTTTTCCTTTATCTCTTAAATATATTAGGGTCTAAAACATCCCAAAACATAGGTTATAGAGAAAGTGACGAGATGACTTGTTTGAAATGAATTTAAGGAGCATTCAGGAACACTAACTTCCACAGGTCATATCTACGAAATTATAGTGAACCAAAATATAATATTTTTACCACATGTACAAAATATCTCTCCTCCATCTCTGAAAAATCTCAGGGCATGAAACATCTCAAAAAATATGCTATAGAGAAAGTGCCAAGGTAGCATGTTTGAAACTTATTTGAGGAGCATTCGAGAACCCTAACTTCCACGGGGCATATTTTTGAAAGTATAATAAACAAGAACCTACTATTTTTACCACATGTACACCAACATTTCTCTTATATGTTTTCAAAATATTAGGATCTAAAATATCCTATAAAAAATTGTATCGTGAAAATACTAAGATGACCTGAAATAGATTTCATAGTTCAACCTTTGCTAATCCTTTTTTCACACTCTCACTTCTCTCAATGATTTCTCTTTTTATAATTTTTCATAACCCTTGATGAAGGGACATTTCCCTTAATTGAATAATTAATTACCAATACCATGGGAAAATACCCCCAAACCCATGGTTTTGAAACCACCATTTCACTTTTTACTTTTTCACATTCACCTATTTTCAATATACTTGTAGGCCTATGCATATAAATCAATCTTGAAAAGGTTATTTTCATTGTAATTCCATAATATGGAATTAATGTCATCATTAATCCTTTGATATCAATGAAAATAATTTCAACACATTTATAATTTCACATCTTTGTTCCCCAACATATTTTTTTACATGAGTGCAATCGATACTAAATGGTTTGACTTACATGCAATCATACCTATTAGCCTTCCCACTAATGTGAGAAAGAAACAACATTGATGTAATCAAAACATTATCTCCAATCCACATCTATCATCTCTATACATGCATCATAGGTTCACATCCTTCTGTGATGAGGTCTTGGAGAAACACCTATTTTACTTTATTTATTTATTTTATTTCATATATGCTTTAATTAATGTTCTTAATCACTTACTAAATCACTTTTCCATGTGTAGTTGATGTGATATTTTTATTCACTATCATTTTCATATCCATAGCACACACATATATCTAGTACCCCATGTATATATCTCAGGTTAGTATTTTTTCTTTTGTAAATAAAAAGTTTTATTTCCTGAAAAAATTGTTGTAATCATACATAACGGAATCATGTCTAGAGCTCTACCACCTGTTCCACCAGAAAAGTGGAAGCCAGAACAGGTGGCGACCATCTATTTAGTTTGTATCATGGAAAACAAATTCCACCTATTCCACCAAACAAATGGAAACTGGAGTAGGTGGCAGTGAATTGTAATTTCTAAACTGTCTAAGCAAGAGGAGAGAATTTTATATAGGAAAATGTAAACTTCTATAGTATTTTTTCAAAAAGAGTGCATAGAGATAAAATGAGAAGGACTAGGCATTGGATGAACCAATAAAACCTATGCCGACACGATTTCCACCATGAGGAATGAAAGCGTATGGTTGCACGCAGGTCAGGCACTGTTGTTGGCTCTGTGAACTCGAGAGCGCATCATACAGAATTTCGAGATGACTACTGAGTAGGGTATTTATATGTAGTTGTTCCTACATATCCCTATGCATATCAAAGATGAGGTCCAAATGTTATGGTGTGAGGAGACAAGTGGAGTGCGAGTCCTAGTCCAAAGTTGAGGAGGGTGGTGGAGTCTCCATTGGGCAGTTGAATGACACATTTTATTCCTGAATTATGCAAGTCTCCCAGTCTGAGGTACAAGCTGTAGCAGGGACGAAATGTTTGGTGCTAGGAGATTCATGGGGGTATGGAACAATATACATAAGGGAGTACGATGAAAAAATAATTGGCTCTACTGGAATCTATTTATCTGCAAAAACCATTGGAGTCTTGACATGCCCCCCATCCTAGCATATCAAAGAGGTCGAAGACACCAGGAAGAGTATATGAATTCTATGTTGTTTGGTAGCATAGTTGTACCGAAAGGGCCCTCTCTTGGGATTACCACAAGTTATGGAAATATTCCCCTGTGGACAGGTAAACTTTCCCTTGGATTATTGAGCCCTATACCAATACAAAAAAAATCATTTGGACACTACCATTCCTATAAACTCATTTTTATTATTGAAAAGGAGAGGATAAGGTAAAGTAGGATGTACTATGTTTACAACATTTCCCTATCTTCTCCTATCCACAAGCTTGATCCAATTCATGGCACAAATCAATACCAAGAATGAACAAAAAGAAACAAGTGACTTCCTTATACTCTAATGGATTAGGAAAAGGAAATTCATCTATGAAAATCAAATTAAACATGGAAAAGCACATGAAACCACATACTTGAAGGAAATAGGCCAAGTATATTAAATGAGAACAAGGAAAACTTACAAACCACGAATGATGTCAGTTGCAACTCCTCCAACCTCTCCTTGTCCAATCCTTGAATGAATCCCACGATCATAAGTATGATATCTCCAATATTCCTCTCATTCACCATGGAAAACCATCATTAAATAGGATTTGGAGGCATAACCACCATGGATAAGATCACTCACTAGATCCACTAAAATGGGATCTCCAAGATTTTTAGGGAGAAAATATATCTCAATGATTTTAGGGAGAAAATATCTCTCAAGGATTTTAAGGAGGAAATATATCTCAAGATCCACCAAATTAGGATTTTGGTTTGAGAAAATATATCAACCATACATGATATTCTCAACCTCTCCTTGAGATTAGAAACTAAATGTGAGGTGGATTCTCACACTAAATTACTTTCCTTTTTATGAATATTAATAAATAATTCATGTGCACATAATATTTTGACCTTCATATGAATAATAATGATTAATTCATATCATATATTTCTCTACCATATTGACTGGGGATTGTGACAAATGTTCTTTTATGGTGTCAAGGTGTATGTGACACTTAGCAAGGTTCATATGACACTTTTATGACACTTGCGACACTTAGGGTGAGGTACTTAAGTGTGAAATTTTGATGTGTAACAGATGCCCCCTAAAGTGTGAGGTCAGAAGAGAAAATGATGGCCAAAACACTTTACAAATTATTCAATGCAAGGGTGTGGAGTTGGAGAACCTAGCAGAAGCTACAAAAAACTATCAAGCATTGTTAATATATGTTCCATTTTCGAGGTAGGCATACCTATGCTCAGAATACAATATGAATCAAATCATATCCACCGACCAATACACTACGGATCCCTGAAAAATAATGACTAAGGATATGGCCACTATATATACAATGTGGATCCATACCTCCTATTAGCGCTATCATTTTTTTAGTTAGATTTGGTCTTATTCGATTCAGAGTCTGTGTTTCAAAGAATGTGAGTTTAGGTACCAAACAACAAATATTTCGAAGTCAGCAAGTGGTCAGTTGGCCCTTGGATTCAGGAAGGGATGTCAGAACCAAACATGTGTAAAGGGAAAATGTATTTTAAAAAAGAGTTAGGTCATGTCATAAGAGAAGGTATTACGTGACTAAGGTCGAGGAAAGTTTCTAAATGTAAGTCACATTGGCGGACAAAGTGACCATAATCATCTCATTATGAAGTCAGAGTGAATAAAAAATCATGGCTCTCGTAACACACATGCTCTACAACTCTTATGAGTTGTGTTTCACACACTCCGAAGTGTACCCATCACATGGATGTACTGAAAAAATCTCCAAGATTTCTTTGAAACCTCTAGTCACCATGGATTCAGTGTCCCCTGACACGTTTTCATCTACCGCCTCCCGATTGTAAATTTTGAGCACTCTACATGTATTCTATTCACCAACCAAGTTTATGCACTTCCTGTAATATTTATTGCAAGCCCAGATCAATTGAGATTACCGCCTTTGGCCCATGCCAAACATATTGTGCATAGAACAAATATGCGTTGCACCATGACGACATCCCTAAACATAAGGAAAGGTGAGAAAAGTGGCAGGAATTTTGGGCTCGAGCCTCAAAGCATGACGTTGGTAAATGGAGATCTAGAGGTTAGGATGTATTTTGAGCAGGTCGGATGCATGACCTTTTGCAGAAAAATCAAAGGATTCAACATGAAACTAGCGAAATAGTTCACACTCAAGTTCGATAGGTCCCATGCAGGAATTGCTAGTGTCATTTTTCAGGTGACAGAGGAAACTATGTCGGCCACAACATAGATCCCTCCGTGTGGTGAAAGGTGGTTTAAAGGCATTCCCTTGGATGCACGGTGCTACAAAGACTTCATCAAGAGATATTGTTTAGGTGGGAAAGTCAAAATGGGCATTCCAAGGAGATATTTACAGGGCCCTTTTCGAAAAATCCTGGAATTAATTAGGAAATATTTCACCTGTGATGGAAGGTTTGATAGAATACATCCACATCACATTAGATTATTGATTCATTTCATAGTAAGGAGATCGTTAAATGTTCCCTTGTTCTTGCACCAAAGCCTCCAAGAAATGGAAGACAATTCCCGAGCTAAAGCAGATCAGCCAAAGAGGAAAATATTGCATGTCTCGCTGATTAAATTGTTGGTGGTTGAGGAGTTAAGGCGATTGGGAAATAATTTTTTTTTGTTTCTACTTGTAGCAGGCATCCCCAAGGATCCAAAAGGATATTTCCCTCTACTTGTGGAAAGGGTAACATTACACCATGCAAAGGTTGAAGCAAGAAGGGATGTGGAGGAAGGAAGGAAGTTGGAAGCCTTGTCCCCCCAACAGCCAATATCCTAGAGAAGGGGCAAGACAAGGAAGAAAAAGGAATTCAGGGAGACCCAAGTCCTGAGCAAGCCACATGAAAATTCAGCCACCGAAGAGTTACTCATGTGGGCCATTTGGCTAGAGCCTCTCGAAGGCACAAGTCGAGAAATTTGGGGAAGGAGGAGGAGGACAGACACCAAAAGCGTAAATGTTCCTAAGTCATCGCAACAATTGAAGAAAGTGCAACTTGCTATTGCTGAGCTATACCAGGAAAAAAGAGAGCTGAGACAATAGTTAGCAACAAAGACCTTCGAAGTATCAACATCACAAGGCTGCGAGGGAAACATGACTTGGCTCAAGACAAATCTCTGGGAAGCATAGGATATGATCATACAGCTGCATGAAACATAGATGGTGTCAGAAGAAAGGAATGTGAACCGACCATGGAGAAAGTTCACGTGGCTCTGGTCAACACGGAGAAGAAGGTGAAAGGAAACTTGGTTCTATAAAGGCAAGTGATGAACCTAAAAAGGTGCAACTAGTCTCTCAGGAGAAAGCTTCGAGTATCGAAACTACAAGTGAGAACATAATCATGATCAACCGAATCCATTAATTTTATCCTTAGGTGTGGCACAGACTTTGTTTCCCTACATTTTGTTTCCTACCTAGGAGTTAGGAGCTCTGCCAGATACCGGAACAAAAAACATACGATGCGTAGTGATGGAATCTCATCCATTGCAAAAGGACATGTGTATGTTAGACATGTGACAATTCAAATAAAGGTATTGTTCCCTAGCCGGGGTCATGATTTTGAAGGCACCTACAATGGTCTACAGTCACCTGCCACATGCATGCACCAACAAATGATCACGCGACAGAGATGAAGGTTCTTATAATGTTTGGTAGGAGTCTGAAAGAACACTTGATTGTCTAGATTCCATGTCAAAGGAAAGCATCGACAAATCACTCTCTAACGACGAGATCTTGTTGATGATTGGAACTTCATAGCAAAGACGAGAAGCTATGATGCAACTGAGTACATCTATTTTTAGCAAAACTCCATTCGAAGAGACATATGATAGAGAGTAGTCAAAACCTAGTTTCTAGGGATATTAGTTAGAGCATATGGTAACCCAATTCGCAAACCCTTGTCTATATATTCCATCTTTTAAATGTAATCCAAGTTGGTTGGAAAAATAATGTAGATAGTGACTATTGATTGTATTTTTTGATCCGATTGAAACTTAATGCAAAAGTCTTGAAGCTTTGATGAAAAGATTCTAATGGTGATAGTTTGATGTATTGTATTCTATTTTTGCGTATGTTCTTTTGTTTGTTATTTATGTTCACATATATAATTCCTGTCTAAATCAGAACGTGATTTTGAATCTAGAATTCATCGCATAGTTCTCTAGATTCACACCATTTAGACAAATTATGTTTCTTCTATCTGAACTTTGAATTCATCCTTAGTGGTGATCTAAGTTTCTTCATGTGTTTTCTCTTGCCACATACAACGATTTTTAACTAAATATCGTTGCTCATTTAGCCTTTATCCTCTCGAGTTCAGTCATTGAGTCATTTGTTTCTATTTTTTTATTAAATAGACTCCATATCCCAAGGTCTCGATTTTATTTCGCCAATAGAACCAAAACATATTGTTTAAAGGTGTTAAATCTAGCCCATACTTTAAAGTCATATCTTGTACAACAACAATGTCTCAAGAGAGAGCCCTCTCCAAGTCTGAAAGGATAGTTTTGGGCCTCAAAGTTGGTTTGTAGGTTGCCTTTGTCATTCGTTTCTCAACCGAACAAAGTTTACAGAGTGCTAACACCTCCATGACATGAAATGATCGTAGCCACGAAAAATACACAGTGGAGATACAATATGATAAAACATAGCCATGGACCAACACAATGTGGATCTATGTTATAGTATATATATAATCATGCTCAAATGATCCCCTTCACATATTGGGAAAATCATATCCCAATGTGGTACAAATATATGCATGTGAATAGATGAATTGATGTCAAACATGGTAGAGACCACTTAATTACTGATCATATAGGTAAATAATTGACAAGTGTGAAGGAAATCACCAATGTTGTCAATGAATCCCAAGGTAGCCTAGTACATTCCAGGGAATGTGAATAAATGATTTGATGTCAAACATTCATGAAATCATCCAATTAGAGTTCAATGATGTAAACCTACTATTGGTCCTAAAGTCTGCACCTGACTGCTAAAGGGCAGAGTTAGGCCACCTCAAGTTTTGAATGGTTAGTTTTTTTATTATTTGATTTTGTTGGTCAGTTGGAGGGTTGGTTTACCAAGACAAAAACATGGTTGGGTTGGAAAAATGATAAGGATGAGGGTCCTCCTTGGCTGGTCACACACAAATGATAGAGAAGTGAGATAGTAGAGGTAAAAAAAAATGGAAACAACAAACAACTCAATGAATCATATGTTCCTAGAAGTTTAAGTCTTCAAATATCATTTCAAGGCATTAAACATGTATCCAAACATAATTAATCCTATAGGTTGCATTAAAAATGAATCTTCACCAAATCATTAGTTTTTTTACAAGTTGCATATTGGTAAATATAAGTTATACAATAGACAAAGGAAATGAAATGTACTTTGCACAAATCAAAAACTACATTGAAGATAAGTTTAAAAAACACATTGAGATTTGGAAAAAAACACACTATCATCAAGAGTATATTCACTAGGTAGAGATCTTTAATCCATGCAAAGAATAGGTTCAACCATTATGATGTATTGATATTCTTCCCAAAAACCAAACCCTCAAAACATACAAAAATTGCATATTTATCAAAGTTGTAGAGACTCTCGTCCATCTGGGACTTAGGCTTAACTCTACACTATCAATTGTAAAACAACTTATTGACTAAACTAAAATACTACTAGAGTATAGTAATGTATACTTATAATTTGACTTAATAAAAAGAAGTGGTTCATATCAAACACAAATGACCACTTATTGTGCCTTAATTAAATAGTCTTGAACTTTAAAAATTGCTACTAGCAATAAAACTAGACTGATGCATTTGCTGGAGTGAACTGAACTTTGACAGAAATGACTAGGAGTGAAATAATTGATTTTTGTATCGAGCATTGGTATCCATGCGCATTGTTGGAGACCACTGGGAGATAATTGGGTGTGTTGGCAGCTTCTTCAAGTACTCCTTCAAATTATCTCCTTTAGAAAGTAATAAGTCTTATGGTGCTTCTTCTAGAGTCTTTGATATTTCTTCTGTAGTCTGGAGTACAGTTTCTCTAATTCATGGTTTTGGTGTTGCAAGGCCTGGACTTGAAGCTTCAGTTTATGAAGTTTTCAGTTGTCATTGACCCTCTTTGTTTTGACCTCAACCTACATATTCTTCATTTCTTTCTCTATGATAAAATTATTGTGGTTAGGCAGTGCTCTACTTCTAGTTCTCATATTATGACTATGTATAACTTCAATAACTTTCCCTTTAGTTCCTTTACCGGACCTCTGGACTCCCACAATGTCATTTTAAATTCTGGTTTAATGTCTTGCAAACTATGGCAAGGACCCCCTACATGTGGTGAGGTGACAATAGAATCTTGATTGGGATAAAATCCAGAATCCTGTATTCCTTGTTGACTGGATTATGAAGGATACTCCTTTTTCACTATCAAAAATGGTGTTTTTGCAGTCTCATTCTCACTAGACTTTGATTTCTCTCTCTTCACTGTCATACCCTTTAATAAATTGACTTCTATTTCCTCCATGCTGGTGAATTATAGGTTGTCATCATCATTGATAAAAATTGGTTCAGGGTCTTTAAATGATGGATTGAATAAATCCTTGGAGTTCAAACTCAATTGATTCATAATCTTGGTCTTTATGTTAGTCTTTCTTGGAAATTCAATGTTTTTCTTGCCCCTCCTTTTCTTGTCCTATCTGGCTCTAGGATACGTTTTATGTGAATACTTTTCATGAACAAACTTCCCTTCAATTACTTCGTTTCTACTTGAACTAGGTCCATTTTTCCCTCTCATACGAATCACATGTTTATTAGGTTTCTTCTTGATGGGGGTTTTTTGGTCTTCTTCTGAGTGGTTGGATGACATAGACCTTTGTTGTCTCCAGTGCAGGTCCATGCAAGTTGACATCTTTTCCACTCTTGATTTCTTTCCCCTTTCTCATAGATGACCTGAATTGCATGTGGGGGGAATCCGCTATGGGGGTTTCTGGATTTTTTTCTTTCGAGGGCACATTTCTTGTTTTAAGGCCTTTCCCTTTGTTCATTGTGAGTTGAGAATGATTCATCAATATCCTAAGCTTTGAAGAAACCATAACCTCCTCACTTGCATCACCTTCATTTTGTGAATCAGGGACCTACTCCTATTCTTTTAATCCCATACACTTCAAGAAATAGTCCCAAGGAATTTCAAGTTCCTCCAGAGCAAAAGTTACCAACAATTTAATCAAGCCCTGATGGTACAAGCTTCTATGAGAATATTCAAGGTGACCTTGAACCCTCCTAGACATTTTAGTTAGACTCTTAAGCAGGTAGTATGGTAAATTAAGCTCTTTGTCTCCACTCAGATGCATAAGGAAATGAAGGTGATAACAATGAACAATGTTGAATCGACCTTCACTTGTGATATATCTATGTAATATTGTTAGGGATCCTTTCCAGTTGTCCTTTATCCACACCATGAGAATTCCTTGGCTCCATTTGGGGTCTTGGTGCTCAGGAACCAAGATTTTTTTGTAGAGATCGAGAGGTGATGTAGGAGCATTTCTCCACCTTAGCACGCACCAGTCGGTTAGCACGTTGGTGCAAATTGAAGGAAGGGATAGGAGCCTCCCTCTCATTTTTCCTTCGAAATTTAAATTTTAATTAAGGAAATTAATGTTGGCAGGCTAGAAGAGCCAATTTGTTCCTTCACACAAGTTGTAGATGAATTCACCTTAAGTGGTTGATGGTAGGAGGGATATGGATCTGATTCAGGTAAGATTTCCACTCATTGGAATCTTCCTCAGTAGATAGGAATTTTGAATGGTGATTAGACACCACTAGTGTAGATTGGAGGGAAGCTTGTTGAGCCCCTCTTGAATAAATATTTGTATTGTATGCCCAGTAGAGGTTGTTGGAGATTGATGAAAAATCATTTTAATCCAAGGGAGAGAGGTGGACAAGAGTCGAGACTCAGTTGTAGTCCAGACTCATGTATTGTAATTGACATTCTATCATTAATAGAAAAGAACATATTCCATTGTTTGTCATTTTCCTCTATAATGGATGTTTATTTATGAATGTCATTCATGTGTATTTATGTTGTAGATGTGTATGTTAGAATACATCTGCATGGATAGAGATAAGATCCTCTATCTGTGAGTTTGCGAATTATTTCTAGTTTTTTCAGGCTAACTGAAAGGAGTGCACGATAGAGAGTTGAAATTCTATGAGCCAGCACAAGGAGTGTGTGTTTGAACTCTTTTGAGTCAAAGGAGAAGGTGTCAAGAGGGAACACCAGAATAATTCATAGACCCAAGGGAGAACTTCAAGGTTGTTGAATACCTTGGAGGAAATCCTATGTAGGAGAAAGCATAGCCTAGAGTTATTGAAAACTCTCTAGGACTCTGCCAGAAGGGCATTGAGAAAGCACACATGGAATAGACACATTCTGAAGTGTTGGAGACATTGAAGAAAGTCCTAGAGTTGTTGAAAACTCTGAGGAAAGAAATATCTACAAATGTGCATTGATCAGGGCAAGGGATTTGCCTTGAAAAACCTGAAAGAACTGTCAGGAGTTCATAAGCAAAACATATGCAAGGAGGGAATCATGCCAATACTTAGGCCAATATAGCGAGAATTCGCCTGGAGGCTTGCTCGAGTGCAAGGTGTGAACCAAGGAAAAAGTGATTTCATCTCACAAGCTTAGGATAAAGAGCATTGATTTAATAGGAGGGAACCAAAATATCCGTAGAAGGAAGTAGGAGGGCCAAGAACCTTATAGGTTTAAGCCGAGAAAAATATCGTAAGGACTAGCGCATTCGTGCACAAAATTCCTGTAAGTAGTGAATAAAAGGGTCGAGAAAATTCCAATTCTCGCGAAGATAAGTGCTAAGTGTGCACAAGGAGTAAGGACTTGTCAAACTCCTGAAGGAAATCATAATCATCCATCTTCAGGAGGATACAGATGGAAGAATATCGTAAGATCTAGTAGTTATAATTTCGGAGGGATTTCCAAAAGTAAGGAGCAATATTCACGGAGTCACCTAGAGTAGAGTGAATCTAGGATGTTGTATATCGAAGGGACACGTGGAAGAGATCCATGAATTTTAGAGAAGTGGTGCTCTGGGATAATTCAGAGGAGGACAAGAAAAGATATTCCCAAAGGTCAATTCTAAATAGATCATAGTTGTTGATCTAAGGGAGGGATAGGGATCGTTGATCCTGGTGCCATTAGATTTCACCAATTCAGAGTTTAGGGAAGGAGGAGTTGGTTTTTGTGGGGAAGAAAAAGTCCCAAAGCCAAAGTGTCTTTCATGGTTTATCCCAGGGACACAACCTAAGGGCATATAATATAAAGGGACCTAGAACAGAGAGTTGGTGTTGTCATCAAATTTATTCAAAGGGGCCAAGAAGAGATCAATGAGGTTGATAGAGACCAAACTTTGGGGAAAGAGGGACCTGTGAAATTTGCATTGGGTTCCAATGGGGAACTTAAGATTCGATTTGAATAAGGTGACTAAAATGATCCTAGAAGATTAGGTTGAGAATCCCCTCAGAGGAGAGAGAGGAGAGAGAATGGGGGGGTCTGTGCTAGAGTTGTATCAGAGCCACAAAATTGATTTCTGTATGTAGGAGGAACAGAGTGATATGCTCTATAGAGACTGTTTCAAGGTGTGCAGTAGATGGTAAACAACCATGTGGGCTGCAGGTGAAGCAATATGGTTGTTGAAGGCCATAAGCGCAAATGAGGAGAAGACTGCCTGTGAAAAAGAGAAGCGGAAATGAACAAGGAGCTCAGTCAAATATGAGCAGATATGGAGAATATAGCATTGAAGATGCAACAGCAGGCAAAGGTACACTGGAGATATGAGTGGACTTTGAAAAGAAGAACTAGGTGGCATGTTCAAAATTTGTTGTCCAGAAGGCAGCAATAGGTGTTAAAAAGGTGGTTGAGGCATGCTAAAATCCTCAGTTTCGAGAGAAAGATATATGGAAGAGGTATCATAGATATCCAAGTGGGAAATGACAAGGGATCAGATGATCTCATAAATTGCTTGGACGGAAAGGGAGACATATTGATTTTCCAGGTGGGAAAGGGAGAGGAAATGAGCTCAGTTGAGAGTTCATGTCAACACGAGATGTTGATAGATGGAGAGAAGGAGGAAGAGATGCCTCATCCATATGAATATTCATGTGGGACTGCAAGTTGCATGAATGAAGATGATGAGAAGTTAAATACTTCCACTGCCAAGAAGGATCAGAGGAGCATTTTGGTCATTGGGGGAATCGAAATATTCATGCCAAGAAATTGAGGAGAGGCTAGAATAATTGTTGCAGAGGTAGCAGAAAAAGGACAGCGAGCTGAGATTGTCATGGAGGAGAAGGAGAAGATGTTGAAGTATGCCCCAACAGAAGAGGAGCACACAGTTGAGTTGCTCACTTAATGGGATATGTATTTTAAGATGTTGGAGGATTGGTTGGACAGCCTGGAACCATAGGATATTTTTTAGGAGATAGCCAAACCATAGGAGACATTCCATCATGAGAAACAACTGGAGGAAGCTGAATGGAACCAACCGAAAAACTGATAGGAGTTAGTCTGTCAGAGGAGATAGATGAGCAACAGTTTAGTAAGGAGCCTGTGGAATTGGAGTCTACAACAGAGTGGGAAGTCAGCATCATAGGAGATGAAGGTAGCATGGGGGACCAGGTTGGTCTTCTCATCAATCGACAAAAGGAGTTGCAAATGAGAAAACTACATAAGGAGAACCAATAGGTAGAGAAACTAGAAGAGGTGATACAAGAGATAAGGGAGCTGATGTTGAAGTCAGCAAAAGAAAATGACAGCAAGGAGAGGTTGAATGGAGGAGAACCTACACAAGAAGTAGGGGAGATGCATAAACAACAAAAACAAAGAAGAGGAGCGGGAGGACATCTCTAGGAGAAAGTTTGGGATCCAGGAGGATTTCAACAGAGATGGGAAGCTCATGAGCAAGAGCTCATGAATTTTTGTAGGCATGAAGTATTATGCAGGAGCATCACTCCACCTCAGCATGCACCAGCTGGTTATCACATTGGTGTGCATTCAAGGAATGGAGAGGCATCACCCTCTCATTTTTCCTTCGAAATTTAAATTGTAATTAAGGAAATTAATGTTGTCAGGATGGAAGAGCCAATTTGTGCCTTCACACAAATTGTAGATGAGGTCATTGTTACAAGGAAAATCTCTCTATGGCTAGGGTAAACCACAATAGATGGAAATGACTACAGAAATCAACTCTATTCTCAAGTATGTTGTTGGCCCTTGGTTATGGAAGGAAGTGAAGATCGAGGAAGAAAATGTCAAACATGAACTGTGTGGGAGACATAGTGATTGTCACTGGGTCGAACTAAGAACAAGAGTAGAAATGATGGAGAGAAGTATGGAAAATAAAGCCATTGAATGAGGAGGTCAGGGATGATATATCAACAAGAGAAAAGAATCGTAGACAACTCAACAATCAGAGAAAGCCATGATTGGATGATTTGGAGCACCGTGCGACAAGGGAGGAAACACAGGCTGGCAAAGCCCTGAAAAGGTGGGTCAAGTTGACCTAGGGTTTTAGACACCTAGGGTTTTGGGTAATTAGGGTTTTGACACCTAGGTTTCGACCTAAGGCTATCAGTGAGGGACTATAATTTATAAATAGAGGTCGAGAGAACCTAGTTCAGGTCGGTACTAGTGTTGGGTATTGATATTGATTGTTGTTGGTTGAGAGATTATTGTACTATGAGGGAAAGGAGTGTTGAGAGTGAGAGATTTCTGGTATTGTAATATCTTCAATTCAGTGCGAAGATCAAGTCCTGTAGCTGGGTGCACAGAAATGTGGGAGACGGAGAGAAGAAAAGATAAGATCTGCTGACTAAGTGCACAGATCAAAATTGTAAGCTTTATCTTAATATATCATAAGCACAGTTATGTGGACATATCCCTAGAGAGAGGGTGAACCACGTATATTTTGTGTCATATGTGTGATTGATGCTTGGATCTCTGTCATTTTTATAATATTATTTTCATTATTGTGTTAGATCAGATGTATAGTTGTGCAGAGTAGATCTAGTTGATAAGAGATATATGAATGTTGCATTATTGTTGTATTAGTTCCACTTGATATTCCCCTGGTTGTAAAAATATCTATCCTATAACCCCTCTCTTAACTACTTTGGGTAAGAATGCATCTACTTCACAGGTGTTGCCAAAAGGGCTAGTAGCTAGGGCTTGTTGGTGCGCTCTTGGAGTGAACCCTGGGTCTGCCCTTGTGCCAACAAATGGTTCTGTTGCTGGGACAAAAATATTTTTAAGGGAATTTCAAGGTGGTTCCCATCAAATACCCAGATTCAAAAGTGGATAGAGGATCGATAGAGGGACTTTGTTGAAGCCCAGAATAAGAACCCTAAATTGAGTACTGAATATTGGCTACAAAGATACATTTTCACTGACATTCACGAGATCTTATTTGGGGGAATCCACCAGGATTTGTTTGAATGGTTGGCTAGGTTAGTCGATACCCAGTTTGAGATTAGACCTAGACCTCCTGTGGTTTGGACATGACACTAATCCAGAAGGTCAAGAGAGCTGACAATGTTGTATCCAAAGCAGTAGATCATTGATTTTATAGTACCATTGGAGGGTATATCACTGAGTTTGTTGTTGATAGAACATAATCGTATAGCCAGGTCGAGAGATACTTTTTCAAAGGAACCAGAGGAAAAGTTTTTCACTTTTTGAAGATGAGAATCAAGATTCTCTTGCATGAAAACCATATCCTGAAGATATAGTAGATTGGTTGGACCTGAAAAGGCTAATGTTCAAGATCTTGGACAACGATAACAACACAGAAGCAGGACATATGCACAGTGGGAAATTATTTGTAGGGTTTCACCTTGAGAACTTGTTTAAGAAAAATTATGGAGAAGATGGTTTCTATAGTAGAGAAGAGGTAGATCTAATCGACGAAGAACATTCATATCCCACCAAAACAGAAGAGGGGGAAGTTGAATAACTTCGCCAAAACAAGCCAGAAACCTCAGGAACTGTGCAGACTACTAAAGTAAGTAACATTAATCTTCCTATTGTCTCAATAGTACCTAGGAGTCAGAATAGTCAGAACCACCAGAGTCCTTAGATCACTGTTACTGGTAGCTTAACATCTACTCAGAAAATAAGCCTAGTCAGCTCTATAGCAGATGAAATGAGGCTCCCTGTCTTTAGAGGAGATGGATATGAAGATCCATATCAGCATTGGTTTCTATGTGAATCCGTATGGAATATTAAAAGTATCATCGATGAAGCCATCAAGAGAATCCAGTTCATCACTACGCTATGGGACCACGCATTGAGCTAGTACATGAAACTTGTCCAAGGACTGACACAACCTAAGCCATTGAACAAGATCAACAATTCCCTAATTACAGAGTTTAAGAAACCTAAGTCAGAGTCACAATGTATTACAAAGATAAAATATATCAAACAAAAGGTAGCAAAACCTGTTTGGGAGTTTGACCAGAGATTCAAGACCGTAACAGGTTGATTAGCTTTTCATATCCCCAATGAATAGAACAAAGAATGGTTCATCATTGTGTTGTTACCACACATTAGAGTCCCTCTGATGCAGCAGAATATTGCATCATAGGTAGAGGCTCTAGAAATCTCCATGAAGCTTGAATCAACACCTATGGGAGAATATAGCTCAGGCATGAGCCAGATCTTGAGCCAGCTCACTAGTTTGTCTCTGTAGGTCGAGGATATGAAGAAGGAAAAGGGGAAGGAGAAAATGGAATATGTCTAGTCTATGAGATGAATATCAAAAGGCCATGATAAGGAACATTGTCCCTTATTCCATGAGTATTTGGCCTCAGGAGCATCAAGCCCCATGAAGCAAATTAACCTTCCCTGGTGTGATGTGTGCATAAATAGGCATCCCCCAAGTGAGTGCTATTACATGAAGAAGTATGTTCAAACACCCACAAAATTGTACTACACATTTTTTAAATTAGTAGGGCACGATGATCGATATTGTAGAGCTTACGATCTCATGCATGAGAGGTCGAGAGACATATACAAGATTCAAGGTGAAGTACAAAAAGAAGGAAATACTCTGTAGTACAACTCTCCAGGGAGAGGAAACGTCACTCCTCATGGTGGATACAAAGGATGAGGAGGAGGAGGAGGTATGGGCTAAGGCTAAGGAAAAATAATCTATTATAACTGCGTGCAGCTAGGACACTTAGCAAGGGATTTTCAAAATTCTTGTAGAACCTATAGTTATTGTAACTCTTTTGAGCATGTCATAGAAGAATGCCCTGTGCTACTGCCTAAGCTTCAGGAAAGACAAGGACCCCAGTAGAACCCACAAGTACAACTAATATATGCTGAAACTCGTGGAACCGAACCTAGATTCGTTGTCATTACTCAAGGAGGTGTTGCTACAAGAGAGGATAGAACAACCCAAAGAAAGATCACAGAAGAGTTAGGTATTAGGAAAGTTGAGGAGAAGACTCGGGATTTTGATGCAAACAAAGAAAGATGAATCTTTGAGGAATCAAGATAGGATTTCAAGAGGAACCAAGGATCCTCATCTAGAAAACAACCAGAAGTAAAAGAGTATGGAATGCCTCAAGAATTTGATCAATCGGATGTGCATAAAGAAGGAAAAGAGGAAAGTACGCTCATCAATTTTTTGTACACTTTTCTTAAATTAATTCAGGATGAGAAAGTTGTACAAGAGTTACAGAACCTAATCAGGCAGTATGAGCTAGGGAAGGTAGACCCCTTGTTGAATAGGGAAGTACACCAAATTGGTAAGAAGATAAGAAAAAACAAAGAATTACATTTGAATGCTCAAATAGGAGAGTATGATATAGACTTTGTGGTCCTTGACTTAGGGTTGGAGGTCAACGTCATGACGAAGAAAACTTGGGCACTGATGGGAAAACCCAAGCTGATATACTCCCCTATCAAGCTTGACATGGCTAATCAACAAGCTATCAGTGTATTTGGATGATTGGAGCATGTCCCCATGGACATCGATGAAGTTAGAACCTTTTCATACTTTGAGGTAATTGAAATTGTTGATGATAGCTACCCTTACCCTGCATTACTAGGAATTGATTGGGCCTTCAATAATTATACTGTGGTCGATTTAAAGAAAATACACATGACATTTGAAGGATATGGCCTTAGGGTCATTGCACCCTTATATCCAAATGAATGTCTACGATATACAGAGGCCATCAGGGAAGAAGAATACGCATATGAGTTGGAAAACATCTATAAATTAACAACTAGAAAACATAATTATATCAACCCTACTACCGATGGGAATCTAAGCTGGTGAAGTGACAACACATGTTCACCAAATTTAGAAGAAGCATTAGAGAACTGGAAGAACCAGATGTATGAAGTATCCACAAGGATATGTGCTCGACTGACCAGAGAATTCCGCTAGATTGGTACAACAACAAGTAAATTACCTACCTTTGATGGTCTAAATCCTTTAGAATCCTTCTTGATGGAATTTGAAACAATTGTACTAGCACAATAAAGGTTGTTGGCTATGGATGAGGCTCTGAAAGATACACCAACATGATGGTGGAGGACACATAAAATCAATATCACAGACTGGACACAATGTCAAACCTTGATGACAACGTGGTTTTTAGCACAAGTAGGAAGCTGTGAAGTGAGGTACACAGATCGAAGCTGCCCAAAAGACCATGCATGAAGCTGCAAAGAGGCTTGGAGTGACATTCCTCAAGAACAATGGGTACATAGATTCATTAACACATTGGACACGACCCCTATTAAATGGTACCTTCAAGAAGAGTTGTGCCTCATCACCGCAGATTGGGAAGGTATGCTTCATAATTTTGTAACCACCTTTTTGTTTGAAAGTGAATTTCCCTTAGTAGATCAAGAATTAAAGATTGTGAGGTAGAAAGTATTTCAAGAGTCATCCAACCTCTTGATGGAGAAAGAAAAGGATGAATGGACTACACCATTCTAGAAATTACAAGGATGTTGCAACATTAATGTCGACGAAGATGATGATCCGAGGAAGGTAAACATTCCTGAGATAGAAGGCCACATGGATGTGGAAGGACCATGCATTGAACTGGCATTCATTGGACAACCAATCAAGATAAATAAATTTAATATTGGGACAAAGGAGATGCCGAAGCTTGCCAATGTCAGAGATTACTGGGATGTTGCTACCATTAACAAAATTACAGAATTACTGCACAAATATCAGGACTTGTTTCCGACCAAGTTCATTGATATGAAGGGTATCGAAGGACCTATGGGAGAAATGAGAATAAATTTGAAACCAAATGCGAAGCTAGTCAAGAAAAGACCCTACAAATTGAACCCGAAATATAAGGAAAAAGTGAAGATTGAGCTCAACAGAATGTTGGAAGCAGGGATTATTGAACCTATCAAAGGGTCGAAGTGGATCATCCCTATGGTAGTACAAGACAAGAAGACAGGAAAGATCAAAATATATGTGGACCTCAGAAAGATGAATGGTTTCTATTTTCATGACCCCTTCCCTACACCATTAACAAATGAAGTATTAGACAATGTGGGAGGCCAGGAGGTATATTCTTTTACAGACGGGTTTTCAGGATACCATCAAATCTAGATTGCCAAGGAGAACCACCACAAGACCACATTTTCCACAGAATGGGGATCCTACCAATACACAGTGATGCCATTTGGACTGAAGAATGCCCCAACCATATTTTATAGGGTGGTGGTCGAAGCGTTCAAAGAATTTTTGCATAATTGTTTAGAATCCTATTTTGATGAATGGACTATTTTTAGTTTGCCAAAAAATCATGTTGAATGTGTAAGGCTAATTTTGGATAAATGCAAGCAATGTCAAATTTCTTTGAATCTGAAGAAGTGCATATTCTTCTCACCATTCAGAGAATTATTAGGTCATATTGTATGCAAGCAAGGATTGTTGGTGGACCCACCCAAAATTGAAATTATAGTTGATTTTCCACCTCCTACCTCCATCAAACAAGTGCACACTGTGCTAGGATATACAGGCTATTATAGGAAATTTATCAAAGGATATGATCAAATTAATACGCTAATGGAGAAGTTATTAAAGAAATATTGTCAGTTTGGTTGAACAGAATAATGCCAGCAGAGCTTTGACACACTGAAACAAAAGATGGTGACTACACCTCTTCTGGTCTTTCCAGATTGGAGCAAGGAATTTCATGTGCATGTTGATGTGTCTTCCATTGCATTAGGATACGTACTAGCACAACCTAAATAAGGGTACATTGATCATCCATTATCATTTGCTAGCAGAAAGATATCTACAACTGAAATCAATTACACTAGTACAGAGAGAGAATGATTAGCCATGATGTACGCGCTGCAAAAATTCCGCCATTACTTACTAGGAGGATAATTTAAAATGTTTACTGATCAATCTATGATGAAGTATCTATTCAAAAATCCAGTGTTGGGGGCGGGGGGAGAATATGCATATGGATTCTCCTATTTCAAGAATATGATTTTGAGATCATAGTTAAGCCAGGAAGAATGAACAAGGGACCTGACCACCTATCAATGTTGGAACATGGCGAAGAACCCAACAGTCTGGAGGATACACTACTAGATTCAAAACTACTCACCATTAAGAATATGGATGACCACTTCACATACATAGTCCAATTCCTATCAATAGTAATGGCTCCAAGTGAGTATACAATTTCCTAGAAGAAACAACTAGTGGTGCGCACTGCAGACTTTTCACTGATAGTTGGTCAACTATATAAGATGGGACCTGATGAGATACTAAGAAGATATGTGATGGAGGCAGAGTGCCCACTGATCCTTGCAGAATCTCATGAAGGCATCGTAGGAGGATAGTATGCAGGCAAAGAAACTGCGCAAAAGGTTCTGCGAGCTAGCCTTTGGTGGCCTACTTTACACTAAGATGCTAAAGAGTATACCAGAGCTTGTGATGTATTCTAGAGAGTTGGAAAACTACCCAAAAGAGACGAAATTCCACTATCACCACAGATGACCCTACAAGCATTTGAAAAATGGGCCATTCACTTCGTGGGACCTATAAACCCACCAGGGAAGCACATAGGAGCAAGGTATATTATCACTGCAACAAAATACCTGACTAGATGGGTCGAAGAAAGAGAATTCAAGGACTATAGTGAAACTACAGCCACACATTTTAGATTTGATGACATAATAACCAGGTTTGGATTCCCTCAGACCCTTATGAGTGATCAAGGCACTCATTTCATCAACAAGACAGTTGAATCCCTGACTAAAGAATTTGTAGTCCACCATCAAAAGAGTACATCTTACCATCCACAAGAAAATGGAACGGTTGAATCATTCAACAAAGTCTTGGAGATAGCATTGACAAAGATTTGCAGTGTGAACAAGGATGACTGGGATTTAAGAGTACCAACAGTACTCTGGGCTTCTAGAACCACTTGAAAGAAATTAACAATGCATACCCCTTTCAAGTTGGTTTATGGTCTTGAAGATGTTGTCCTGATGGAATACTTGGTACTGAGCTCAAGAATTGTTTCATTTATATACATGGATGATACTGGCACTATTCGTGAGAGGCTTTTCCACCTGGTTGAACTAGAAGAAGACATATTTATGGAAGGATTCCATTAGTAGGTACAGAAGGAAAGAGAGAAGGCCTATCAGGACAAACACATCAAGAAGAAGGCATTTAAGCAAGGTGATTTAGTACTGACTTGTATGACAGTAAATTTATAAAACATCCAGGGAAGTTCATAACGCATTGGATTAGACCATATGAGATCTCCTATGTTACAGAAGGAGGAGTTGTGCAACTAAAGACATTAAAGGGAGAATGGAAAGAGGGATTAGTAAATGGGAATCGGCTGAAGTTGTACTATGACAACTAGCTACCTCATAGCTCTCAGTAAAAGAAAGGAAGAAAAGTGACTAGGTACTAGGTGCAGTTGAAACTGGGTACTAGACACAGAAAAGATAGTTTGCACAAGGATGGGAAGGAGACATGGAGCAGAAATCAAAGGTTGCACTCCGTAGTACAAATTCGAAGTGACATGGAAATATCAGACCTAAATTACCTAAGGACAAGTCACAGGTGAGTGTTGGGGGGTTGTTGGCCCTTGGTTATGGAAGGAAGTGGAGATCGAGGAAGAAAAGGTCAAACAGGAACTGGGCGGGAGACACAGTGACTATCACTAGGTCAAAGTAAGCAAAAGAGAAGAAAATATGGAGTGAAGTATGGAAAAGCAAGTCGTTGAATGAGGAGATCAGGGATGACATATCAATAAGAGAAAATAATCATAGACAACTCAATAAGAAGAGAAATCCACCATTGGATGCTTTGGAGCTCCGCGCGAAAAGGGAGGAAAGATAGGTTGACGAAGCCCTGAAAAAGGTGGGTCAATTTGACCTAGGGTTTTAGAAACCTAGGGTTTTGAGTAATTAGGGTTTTGACACTTAGGTTTCGACCTAAGGCTACCAGTGAGGGACTATAATGTATAAATAGAGGTCGACAGGACCTAGGTCGGGTCGGTACTAGTGTTGGGTATTGATATTGATTGTTGTTGGTTGAGATATTATTGTACTGTGAGGGAGAGGAGTGCTGAGAGTGAGAGCCTTCTGGTATTGTAAGATATTTAGATGGGTGTGAAGATCAATTCCTACAGCTGGGTGCACAAGAAAGTGGGAGAAAAAGAGAAGAAAAGAGAAGATCTACTGACTAAGAGTGCAGATCGAAACTGTAAGATTTATATTAATATATCATAAGCACAGTTTTTTGGACGTATCCCTAGAGAGAGGGTGAACCACATATATTTTGTGTCATATGTGTGATTGATGCCTGGATCTCTGTCATTGTTATACTATTATTTGCATTATTGTGTTAGATCAGATGTATAGTTGCATAGAGTAGATCTAGCTGATAAGAGATATATGAATGTTGCATTATTGTTGTATTAGTTCCACTTGATAATCCCCTGGTTGTAGACATATTTGTCCTGCAACCCCCCTTTTAGCTACTTCGGGTGAGACTGCATCTGCTTTGCAGCTTTTTCCGAAAGGGCTAGTAGCTAGGGCTTGTTGGTGTGCTCTTGGAGTGAACCCTAGGTCTGCCCCTATGCCAACATATGTTATGTAAACAAATATTCTAACGAGACAAGATAAAAGGCCTACCTTGTCTAGATGTTCGATGAAGTCCACCATTGATTACTTGACCCAAAGCAATATACCTACAACTAGTCCTCAACAACCAAGAAAATCAAGCATATGGTGATAATATATGATGCTAACACATATAATAGTATAATCCATTAATAAACATGACAAATACAGCCATGGAATAATAATTCGAATATTTGCAAGATATCAATTGGACAGAAAAATAGTATTTCTATTAATATATGATCAAGAAAAGTGAAAATGTTACATACTTCTGTGTCAGCACAGTTCGGAACCGAGAAACTAAGTTCCTTCTAGATGGGCCTCCACCACTTCAATCCTCCACCAAAGGCAAGCTCATAGAAGAGAGACAATGAAGTTCTCAATCAAATAAGGGAAGAGCTTGGGGGTTGAACACTGTGTTCAAACTTAAAAGACAAAGAGCTGCAGACTCAATATGAAGTAAATAATTTCTCCAGAGTAACTTTTCTCTCAAAGTTGAATTCTTTCTCTCTTTTCCATAGCTCGGAATTGGTCCTTTTATAGCCTTCAAATGGAACTAAAGGGTCGAGTCAGAACATTTCCAGTATATAGAAGGAAAAGGATCATAGATCTCCTATCGTGACATGAAAACCCAACACCAATTTTCATTTTTTGTCACAAATCAAAATGTACATGGGTTGTAGTGGTGCAACATGCATATACTTATGTTGTATAGTAGGCAAGGTGCATACATGTGGAAAAATATGTATTTTTATCTTTGGGATTTACAAACAAGGATGATAATTCTGCATATGGAAATGGAAAAACTCCTTATGTGCAAGATTGCATAGGGTTATGAAAATCCCGCTATAATAGATTCCCCCTAATGTGTGAGGTCAGAGGAGCATCTGCAATGGCCGAAATACATTATAAACAACCTAGAAGTGGAGTGATGAGGAACCAACTGGATGAACTAGTTTCTCATTACATTCTGCACTAACTTAGCATACATGGATGCCAATTTGAATTACATTGCATATCCATGTGAAAATATACCAAACAACTGTTCATGGCCATGAATAAGAAAATTCAAATGTGGTTACATGCGAAAGGATTTCATAGTCACGAACAAGGCCCAGTCGAACCAGTCTCAAAACCAATCTGAAGATATATGTCTATGATGCAGTACAATCTGATCTCCCATGATTACTAAAGTCATATAGGTATTGGTCCAATGAAAAGGAAGCAATAGCTCAGGAAATTTGTGGCCACATACTGATGTCTTCAAGTCTTCTACACAATCCTCCAAGGGTGTGTAACACACCAAGTTTTGAACCCCTATTTTAAATAATGTATTGTTACAATGCTGAGAGGCATAAGTGCCCAAAAAATTATTAAAGGGACAATATGCCCAAGAAATGTAATGTTTTGATCATTATTAATAATAGACACATCGTTGGTTGCTAGACAAACAAGGACTACAGTTATAGGGGGCTATGGTTCCAAAAGAGAGGGGGCTTGAGGGGATAAGTGTTTATTCCTATGTTAATTACCCTTTTTCCCTAAGAGAGGGAAACAATTACTTGAGATTCTTGAGGGAAGGGCAGGAGGTTATTGATTCCCCATGAAAATACTTATACCCATCCATGGTATGATTGTGGGGTTGTGTTGACGGGCGAAATTGATCGTTCGTCAACTGGGAGAGTGGAACCAGTCCAGGGTTGTCTAAATAACCCAAGCCATTTGG
This sequence comes from Picea sitchensis, assembly GCA_010110895.2. Lineage (NCBI taxonomy): Eukaryota > Viridiplantae > Streptophyta > Pinopsida > Pinales > Pinaceae > Picea > Picea sitchensis. Next base: position 62,950 of record SNQJ01S0029479.1, on the reverse strand, counting down.
AATGGACCACCCTGACGAGTTTAATGGCTCCGTTGGCCGCTCTAAGGTCTCCTATGAAAACCAAAGAGAAATGATCTGAGCTAAGAAATCTTACTAAAGTAAATAAAACAAACTAAACTATAACTGAATACAAGAAACTAAATAAAATAAAGGGAAACTAGAAACTAATAAAGCAAACTAAACTAAGTACACTAATTCTAACTATAAACTACTAACTATTATATATACAAGATACTAATTATGATTATAATAACTCAAATCAACTATTTAATTATCAGCTACAATATTTCTTATTCACAAATGTACACTATGGACATCCTACAGATTTGATTAAAACCTGCAAAACTCATGTCTATTCTCTACCCTTAGACAACCAAGGATCTCTTTTTTGTTTTTTTTATATTTTATGAAAAAGAAACAGAAATTACTGAAATTAAACAATCTAATACAAATCTAATTAAACTTCTATCTATATTAAACTACTTAATAAAAACTGTAAACAAATTACAAATTGACCTGGAAACGCTCCAAGTTTGCCCTGTGTATAATGACTTTTAAGCTGGTCGGGGAGGAAACTCACACCGTTTTAGCCCTTAAGCTTTTCGTAAACGATCAGCTATGCTGCTCCTTGAAGTGTTTTATTGGACAAACAAGACATAAAAGAAAATCATAACAATTTTCTGATGATAAATCTATGCAATAAGGGAAACCTATTATGCAAAAAACTTATATAACAATTCAATTTATGAAGAAGACAAAGATATCATTCACAAAATGAACTAATAATTGTTATGTCTTTTATCGATTTGGAAGAAACAAGATATAGATAACAATAATAGAATTATATCATTTGAATTTGATTTAGATAGCAAAGTAGTCATAAACGATAAACAAATTGATATACAAAACTTGAAACACAATGTTGATATATTGAAAAGAAAAAGCTATAACAAAACATCAATTCTGCTCCAGTCTGTATTAGAATTCTATATCATTGTTCTACCACAACTGAGGATGATGATTATTACAAAAATCATAAGTTTATATAGGTTTCTCACAAGGTAAAACATCCTTGTGAATAATAGCAAATTGTTTTACATAATCTGGGGGAAAATCCCAAAATCACCTAAACTAAGGAAACAAAATGCAAGTAAAATCTGTAGATCATCCCCTAACTGCTCATGATATCTATTGCCAATTCGAATTTTCCTGCAATAGAACACAAAGATCATATTAGAAGGATATTTTATTAAGAAAACAATAAAAAAATTGACTCTACCGACTTAGCTACAGAATCACCTGATTCTGTAGCTAGTCAAAAAATAGCAAACAGGGCCAGGTAAAATCAAATAAAATCAAATCCAAAATGAATTACTAATGATTCAATTAAAATTATCCTTTAAATTAAACCAAATCGAAAAGAATGCAATCGAGACAGGGTAAGAATGCTCTGTTTTTCCAGTTGACATAAAATCAGATCAAATCTTAACATGACTATTTCATAAATGCAATCTATGGCGAATCAAATTGTATAAGTTACGAGACAATCATAATTGATTTGTATAGGATTCATATTGTTTAATCAATTGCCAATATAGAAAAGCCGTCACGATTTCATGCATAACTATATCCATAGAATCCAGCCACAGATCTCGTTTGCTGAGTCTCAAACAGTTCACAGGATGACCAACATAATGGTCATAACTGTCATTGACTAGCTATAATCACAACAACAGATTGATATCATTCAGTTAAAAGCACGATATGTAAATTGCTTCAATTTTAATAGGATGAAAACATACTCCATAAATATCGACTCAAAGATTTTCATGTTTGATCACCACACAGTCAACAGACAGGGTCTTGACAGAGTCAACAGAATCCATAATACAAACCGGGCATATCACTGAAATGGATATGACTGAATTTAATTATAGACACAAATAGTAAGACTGGATATAATCAATCTCATTCCTCAAATCAAAATCAAACAATATATTTGTTACCATTGAATGCAGTTCAAATCGTAACAGCCAATATTCATATCCATTCGAAATTTGATTATGTAACATAGAATTTACAATCACAACAGCTAACCAATTTGCCCATCATATCGCACAGGATATAACCAAATCAAACAGGGATATTGTTTGTATTACAAAAATAGAAAAGATATCAGCAATTCTTAATAATAGAGTATTAAAATCAAATCATGACCAATCAAGTTAAATCTAATCAAAACCAATCCAAAAATTAATAATCAAAACTTATATACACCAAATGCATGACAGAGCAGGTCAACAATGTATACAGAGGTTATGATCATGCCATATAAATGAGTGAAAATTATACCATCAAGATTGCTGAGGCTATGCCAATTTGGAATTGACGATTGTCGTGGCTTACTCGACATTCTTGAACAGAATTGAACCAGCTATTCATTGCTTCTTGTCAGAGGGTTCGACCTTCGCGTTATGACCAGTGAGCTTTGCCACTTGGATTTCCAAATCATGGATTATAGATTGCAACATCGACACATCCAAGTAGTACCTCTCTAACAACAATCCACACTGATCGCAAGGTGGAACAACAGGTTGAGCAGTTGAGGGTTTCGATGATTCACCGAGGGCTCCTTGAGGTAGTTTAATACCAGGAAAATTAGGATCATCCCGCAGATAGGGTGGAAAATTCCTGACAAAGTCGTGAGGAGGTTTGTTACACAAGCCTTCTGAGTAAGGATACTCATCGGCGAGAAAACGTTCAATCTCTGAATCCAAGTCTTCGTTGACCACGATAGGTTCTGATTTGGCAGGGGGTTTAGGCTTATTTCTCGCCATGCGAGATATTAACCTAGTATTTTTCTTTCCTTTAGAATTAGCACCAGTATTAGCTTTAGGCTTTTTGGTTGCGGGCTTATCAATTTCAATCTGTTTAGTCACAACCATAGGAAAATTCGTAGGTGGGTCGGGTAGAGGTTTGGGTAGAAAAACGCTATAAGGCACAGGGGGACTAGGCTAGGTTTTGGTTATCATAGGTTTATCAACCTGTGGAGGGTTTGATTCTTTGAATCCATTATGACTGAGGAAATCAACCCAACAATCACGATGTAACCCTAACTTGTAAACCATTATCATTTTAATCAACCCCAAATGGAAGAGGCTGGTGTCGGCTTGGCTACGCTTGTACCTTTTATCCATCTTGAAAAAACTTCTATGCAGGTAGTGGGGCATACTAAGTTCGAAACCCACAAAAACCATCAATAGACGAAGGTGAAACAAGAAAATGAACCCGTACCTACCCTCACAAGTAATGAATTTCTTGATTATCATTAGGAGATCATACCAACGTGGTTTCAACATTTTTGCAGGTAAGCCTTTGTCCCAGTAGTTCACCGTTCGAGACTGGAATAACAATGTCCATGGGACATCATCTGCCTTGCAACTTTTGGACCACTTCTGTCCCGTAACAGGCAGGCTGGTTACCGAGATAAGAAACTGCTCATTAATTTCAAGTTGAACATCTCCAACTTTGGCTCGGCAGCCATCGAATGATAATGCAAATTGTCGGGCCACGATAGGATTGTAACCATCAAACTTCTTTATAAACGGGAGCCACCCAAAATTTTCCAGGTCGCTATAAGTGCCATCAAACATCAACAACGCTTGACACCCGTTGGGCTCGTCTCTTACAACAGGAGCCATGGCTTCTGTTCATGATAGGGTTCGGTTTAAACCACACAACACACAGGAGTAAAAACGATAGGGTTTAACAGCTGCAAGCGCTCGAAAAAGGATGAATCAATGTAATGCGTGCGAAGGTGGTGGGATTACCACCGCCATGCAGTGCATTAATGGTTGGGTATAGCACTTTCCCATCAGCAATCAACACATTAATGAGCCAACTCAAATCTGTGTACAACCACATCAACGTGCCATCGGTCAAACATAAAAGAAATACCATATGTTAAATTCATGCGCCAAGTGTATAGTTCGATCCAACATGACATCCAAAGCTTTTACCAATGCGACAAGTGTAACTCAAATATGAAACCAAATTGATATATGACCCATGCATTTTTTAGCATAATCAAAGTGTAAAAACATTTCAACCAATGAATATATGAAATAGATAAGTTAAGAGCTCAAAACAATAAGAATCATATCATATATATAACCAAAATCAACCATGATCCTTATGAAATCAAACATAACTCATAACTTAACATTTTCAATACTTTACCAAAGAAATCGAGTTTCACACTCAAAGTGAATGGATATAATTTGAAATTCATTTCGTAGTTATACAATAAACCAATGGTAAAGTGTCTCTCAGAAAATCAATAAAATACTACGATAGTCCAAACAACAATGGAGAAGTTTTCACACTTTCAGTTGTGAAAACTGAAACGAAATCAAATTGCAATTGCTGCAAGAAATGAAACCAATGTCTAGTTGCAAAATGCGACGATGACTTGTCGATTTAGAAGACAATTAGGTGTAGGCAGATTTTTTAGGGCAATTAAAAAAATTATTATTGGCTGCCAACAATGGCGACACACTGGGCGAAGCAGTTATCTATGTAAAAAGAAATGAATTCAGGTCAGGACAACAAAGAAAAATTTCAACTTAAAACAACAACCAGAAAATCGTACCAACATCAACATTTACCATCTTTTCCAGCTATGTTTTTTAAAAGATGTAAACCAATCACAGTCTTAAAGATCAGGAAGTCATGATTTTTATGATAAAATCTTCAATACTGTTGGCATGGCCACTGCTGCCAGCAGGCGTCCATAGCCTCGACAGGGTTTCCATTTAACCCACTCGGACGTCTTTATCTTGTCAAGAAGTTCTGGATTAGAATAAAGGACTTTTAAAGAGAGGTTCCGTATTTTTTTTCAGATTTTCATTTACCCGACATTGCTTCACTGCCAGCAGGCATGTTCAGTACCTCAGCGAAGTTGTATTGGCGCCATGCTTGCATTTACCTGCTGCCAGCAGACCTGTTCAACATCCCGGCGGGTTTACAAACACTTCCCACAGCTCTTATTTTCATTTTTATTTTGTTTTTCTTTTATGAATAGCTGAGCGGGGTGACGCTGAAAAGTCTTGATATTTTCTCATATTTTTTTAGACCTCATCAGAATTTTTAGCACTGTCCTTTATTAAGCTCCAGAAATGTTTTACTTCTAAAACAAATTACTACGACAGGGAGACATCCTTTTGAGTCATTCCTTTACGGAAAAGGGACGGCGTAAAAAAAAAAAGATGATCATGACAAACTTCACTCAGAGATTGAAATTAGTTGACTTCTTTCAAACAGCATTTTCCAAAATTATTTTCAGAAATATATATCACTGATGTTCGTACAACTTTTCAGAAGTTTATTTCAGTGAAGAGATTTTCTTATAGTATTTGTCTGAATGGATCAGTGCATAAGCATGCATATGTTTCAAAACACACAAAAACACACCAAAATGATCAATCAAATCAAAATCAAAAGAAAATAAAAACAAACGGAAATATTTACATAATATACAAGAATCAAAATCAAGCAAAGTATCTTTTCAGGGCTTGGCCATTCACCGGATAGGTGTCAAGCTGTCCTTCAAGATTCTGCAGATGAAAAGAACTAGGCCCCAACTTTTCAGCAATAAAAAATGGCCCAAGCCATAAATTTTGAAACTTGGTATGTTCACCCTTCCCTTCATGTGGTTTGTCCCACTTTAAGACAAGATCGCCAACTTCAAAATTTCTATCAGAAGCAGAATTAGAATCGAACCAGCTTTTAATCAGTTGTTGATGTTGATCTATTTTATGCTTGGCTTGGGTTCTTACTTCTTCTAACTTCATCAAAGCGTTGATACGGCTTTCTAAAGGGGGGGATTCTTCTTCTTGAACTTTTTGTGACAATTGGAGTGAAGGAAGAAGAACATGAGGAGGAAAAATGGCTTCTTTTCCATACACGAGAAAAAAGGGGGAATTACCTATAGCGGCTTTGGGTGTTACCCTGTCAGCCCATAGTGCATTCAGCAGTGCGTTGTGCCAGTTCTTGTGATTTTCAGCCATGGTTCTCTTGATAATCTTGATCAAGTTCTTGTTTGTTGATTCTGCTAAGCTGTTTCCCTATGGGTAATAACTCGTGGAATACTTAAGCTTTATTCCTTTTTCTAAGGCAAACTCACTCATCTCAAGAGAGGAAAAGTATGAAGCGTTATAAAAAACTAGACAATCAGGTATGCCAAAACGGGTGATGATATTTGAGTTAAGAATAGCGATCACCTGACTTGTGTTAACATTTCTTAGCGCGACAGCTTCAGACCATCGATTAAAGTAATCAGTGGCTGTCACAATGTATTTGTGATGTTGTGAGGATGGAGGGTTAATAGGACCAATGATATCAAGGCCCCATTGCTGGAAAGGAGAATCGACTGTAACGGGCTGCAAAGGGAAAGCTGATTTTTGCAATCGCCCTGACGCTTTCTGACAAATGATACATTTTCGGCACAAGGCATGGGCGTCTCTAAAAAGTGTTGGCCAGTAATAACCGGCTCTTAAGACTTTATGAGCAGTGGTATCGCCACCGAAGTGACCACTAGCTTCTCTTGCATGCAACTCAAGCAAGACTCTTTCTGCTTCATCTTTCTCAAGACAGCGCATCAGTATGCCATCAAAATTCTGACAAAACAGTATACCATTGATTAGATGAAAGGAGGCAGACTTTAGTCTCAAAGATCTTCTCTTGGCAGGGTCAAGGTGATGGGGTGCTGATCCATGTTGAAGATAGTATCTAATATCGTCATACCAAGGAATTACGAGGTTTTGTGTACAACAAATCAAACTCTGATCGTGGTGTTCTAGGTGTGACATGTCACTAACTTCTTGTTGTTCAATTTCTGAATCAACTACCAATTTACACTACCCTTGGCCTCTCACGATCTGAGATGGAGTGATTTCTAGGTCATACTCCTGCAAGGAGGTAACCCAGATGGCTCTTTTCTCTCCTAACTCTTTTTGCACTAACAAGTTCCTAACGGCAAGGTAGGGGACAATGACCTTGGTCCTTGACTTCAAAAGATAAGACTGGAAATGCTTAACTGCCTTGAAGACAGTGTAGGCTTGCCGATCGACTGTTGGGTAGTTAAGTTCAGCACCTTTGAAAGCAGATCTCATAAAGGCGATGGGTACTTTGTTGTTCTTGGCATTCTTCTGAGTTAAGACTGCGGCATAGGAATGATCAGAGGCGAAAGTATAGAGTGTAAAATATTTAGAGAAATTAGGGCTCATCAGAGACAGAGATTCTATTATGGCCTTCTTCATATCGTTAAAATCTTGGTTTTCAGTGGGTCCCTAGTGATATTGGGTGTCTTTCTTAATCAAGTTCTGGAGAGGCCTGACCATTTCGGAGAAACTGGGGACAAATCTTCTCACGAAATTAATCTGGCCTAGGAAAGATTGCATAGATTTCTTGGAGGTAGGTGGAGGAAGTTTAGTGATGACTTGGGTCCTCTTGGGGTCAATAATCATTCCTTCACTAGACATAATGAATCCTAGTAGTTTACCCTGTTCTACTGCGAAGATGGATTTCTTGGGATTCAAAGAGATGCCGAATTTACGACATCGTAGTAGAACGGCTCGTAGGTGAGCTAGATGATCGTATTTGTTTTTAGAATAAACAGTTACATCATCTAGGTAGACTACTACGGAGTGATTGATCAAGCCTCAGAAAGCAATATCCATTGCTCTCTGAAAGGTAGCACCAGCATTGATCAATCCAAAGGGCATTTTGCAATAAGCATAAGTGCCCCACGGGGTATGGAAGGTAGTTTTTAACTGGTCTGACGGAGACATTAAGACTTGGTTATATCTAGAAAAACCATCCAATAAGGATAGCCTCTCGGAACCAGATACTTGTTGAAGTATCTATCCAATAGGAGGGACAAGATAATTATCTTTATCAGACGCTTTGTTGAGGTTTCGGAAATCGACACAAAGTCGAATTTCTCCATTTTTCTTCCACACTGGGAAGAGGTTGGATACCCACTGAGTGTGTCTAATAGGAAAAATTATTTTAGCACTTAGCAGTTTATTCAATTCTTTTTGTACGGTCGGTTCTAGCTTGGGATGCATTTTTCTTAGTTTCTGTTGGAAGGGCAAGGTTTGAGGCTTCATTGGGATGACATGCTGTATAATATTAGGATCAAACGTGTTAAGATCTTTGTAAGTCCAAGCAAAGACATCCTTGAATTCTTTAAACAATTTAACAAAAGCAGCTTTTTCTTGCCTAGAACACCCCAAGCCTAAGTTGATACACTGAGGGTTTTCATTAGTTCCTAAATTGACTTTTTCATGAGTTAATGAGGAACTGTTAGTTTTACAATTGACCGTTTTTTTAAATTTATCTTCAAAATCATAAAACTTTTCTAGTCTAGCAACAGATTTGGGTAAGGAATTTACCATGTTTGATAGAGATTCAGGATATTTCGGATTAGGTATTACCATAAAATCATGCAAATTGTCATCATGCGTTTGTTCATCTATCACAGCGTCTTGGAAGGTTTCTTCCATATGTAAAATGTTAATGATCTGTTGATCATCGTCAAATACTCTCCAGTTCGTGATATTGTCTGGAATACATGGTCGAAACAATAGCTCCACGGAGAATGCGTTTGGGGATAAGCCTTTTGCAGGAAGAAGTTTAGAAGCAACATTAGCTAGTAGATCTGCTTCAGTATTATTTGATCTAGGAATGGAATTTATATTAAAAGAAAAAAATTTGTTCATTAAACTCCATACCTCAGAC